>JASANE010016856.1:0-36463 GCA_030248225.1 Trileptium ribeirensis | reverse complement strand
ATATAACCTGAGAAAAGAAGCGTTTGAGAAGCTTTTATGAGCCTTTTAAGTCTGAAAATTAATAAAAATCCTCAAATTAAAATTCTTTGCCTCTTAATTTCATAATTCTTACCATTAAAAACTTAAAATTATTCTGAAATTCTATTTTTTGCGGAAGGTAAAAATATTAGTTTGCAAGTACTTTGATTAAAATTTCTAAAAAAATTTAGTTTCAGTGTATCGGTAATAATATATCATCTGTTTCAATACCGAACAGATATAGCGATTGCCACAAGTTTTAAATGTGCTACATATAACCCATAAATTTGCAAATTTGTGGGTGTTGCGAAATTTGATGTTATACACAGTAATTTTCTGGCTGTTAATCGCACCATATGTAGCACCCTGCAAGTTGAAAATTTGCGGGTGTTAATTGCAGGCATCTAGTAATATTCCAGGTAACATCAAGACTCGGTAGCTTAAATTGTGAGATTAGATTGGAACATTGTTATTGTCTTACTGCTATCATTATTATTATAACTAATAATAATCTTATCTCAATTATAGTACCACTGCATGCTGAGATTAACGCAAGCTGATAAAGTGAAATGTGATTTTTGATTGATCTGGTGGCGTCCTAGCTTCTCGGTGGCTGTGATTTAAACGCACAATTCGATTTACGACTTCGGCGTTGTTGCCGGACGACGGACTTTGTTGCTGACCGATATTATACGGTTGATACGATTATTCTAGCCATTCCAGGCTGTGTCGTCGTGTCGACTGGGCTCTAATAGCTATTTGTGGAAGGCGTGATCAATCCAATTGGCGTAAGCGTTCGCAAATCCCGCATTTGGTAATCGTAAGTGGATTATATAAATTAAAAACGTAGTCGACTACACTGGGATTTTGATGTAATTGTTTAACTAGATGCCTCTAAGAAACCCTTGGGTTGACGTCACTGCTATGGGGTAATTACAAGTGCAAACCATAAATAATAGCTAGAATGAGCATAAATATTAATTAGTAAGTTTAATTCCCAAACGTAAATGATTCAAAACTGTACGTCAAAACGAATTTCTTTCAAAGTATTATTTCACATCCCAAGATGAAAATGGTAATGATTTCACCCGCCTCTTATAGAGGCAGGCACAGTGATAATTTGAGCTTAGCATAACTAACAATTCCAAATCGATTCGAGAAATGATAAGTAGCAAAAAAATTCATGCATTTTGTCGAGACTGCTGCTCTTTGCTATCCTTGTGTTTTTTGCCATTCTTGAAAACTGTATATTATACAGTATGCAGGTAATGGGTGCACGCACTACATCTTATTTAATTTCAATATCGATAGTCGTTCACTAGTTATAGAATTGGTGATGGCAATACTTAAGCTTGTGTCATCCAATTGCTCTGAATTGATTGAGCAACATTTTTCGTATTTACTGCCACCGTGGAACTGTGGCCTTGTTTTCGATTTGGTTCATGCTCTGTGTTGTACAATTTTTTGGCAAGGCGTATGTTGAAGTTTCATGTACACTAGCTACTACCTGGGTCGTGGTATATGGGCAAGACATGTTTAGAAAGTATGTCTTCTGTTTAGCTCTTAGTCTAAAAAATTCTCGATTATCTTTTTGAAACCGAAGTCCAATGAACGTTGCTAAGCTTTTAAAAGACCCATTACGGCATTTTGCACACAGAACTTTTGAAGCCTATTTTCATAAATATGGCTAAGATTTAAGCGCGCTTATTTATTCGCATTTCTAATTAAATCGAAATCTAGCTGACATAGAATGCATGACGTCTTACTGGTGATGGTAATGTTGTGAATCTGAAAAAATTAACCAGAGGATGGATCTTATAAACTGCTATTGTCGTGAGGTTAAAGATTTGCTAAATTGCAATGTTCTACGTGATCGGCAGAGATACACATTAGTGTAGATATATATTGAAATATATATAAGTATATATATATACAGTCGCACTATATGTATTATCGAAAAACTGTAATGAATTGGAGTGGATGAAAAATGAAACGTGGAATTCATGCTTGTGTACTGAAAAAATAAAGTGGTGAATGTAAATAAGCTTTATGTCGTGCACATTAGATTCGAACATACAGGCATGTGTTCGGTGCAGTTTTTTGTGTATCAGGCTCGTTTTTATAGCTGTATTTCCTTATAGTTTATATAAAAATTATTTTTCACTCAAGCGCGTATTAACGTCACGCAATTTTGTAATCGTATATGACACGACTACGGCGTGTTGGGTTAATATATTGTGCATTGAAGAGCATGTGGAAGCATGCTTGGTAGTGACGTTTTGTTATCTGCGAACTAGGGTGTCAGACATGTTGCTCGCAATGTGGATTTTCTTAGGATTACTTGTGAACTTATTTCGACTACACATGGGTGTATAAATGTACTGACTCTATAGATCATAACAACGGTCTATAGTGTATGCTCATTTGAACTTTTATTTAATTTATGCCGAAACATATGTAGAGATAACACGTACATGTTACTGACATTGCTTAACCGAATTAATATTCTTTATTGTTGTATTATATATGTATTATCCATTCTTATATAACTATGAATGTACCAGGAAGGAGCAGGAATTTTGGTTCCGCAATATTCTAATAATGATGCCGGGTGACTTCGGCTCGGGCTATTTGCAGAGATGCGTATTTATATATTAAATAATTAGTACAAAATTGTTGTTAGCGGCAATACTATTCTTAGTACACCAGTTATCAATTGAATGCTACCTACGTATATATGTGTAACCTTAAAGTAACGCTCTAGCTTTCCATCTTAAATTTTCATTAATACATAATCTTTTATATACATACCACACCTATTGTTTGTCTATGTCGCAGTGGTCGCAGTAAACGGAATATTGTGTTCTTGAATGCTTGATACTATGCATCGCGGCGATTTAAATTGGAGTTAATCGTTTAGCCTTTTGTTAATGATTCAATTTTGCGTAGGTATCACAATGCATGGTTATTACAGTCATTCTTATTATATTGTACAAAGCAAGTTTGCCTTGGGATTAACGAATATTTTAGCTAATATTTTGTTACAGTTTAATCTATTATACTATTCTATTTCTTTTCGATTCTTACTTAATCAATTGAACCTATATACCTGATGTAAAGCAAATTCAAACCCTTACCCCACAATTGTCAATATTATATAGCCAAACATATTCTAATAATTCTAATTGTCAGTGGATTTTTAGCTTGCAAATCGTAGCTTTACCTCAGTTGAAATTCACGGCATGTCTCAGCAATGTACCTATGTGTGTAGATGATTTTATCTATATATGTGTATGTATATATGTATAGTATATATACGGTAAATATGCATGTGTTTAATGTTAAAACTTATAATAATTCAATTGGATTTCTTCTCTTGAGCACTTTTGGAAATTTTTTTACTTGAAAGGAATTCTACCTGTTTATTGGCAATATTATGCGGCGTTTACGTTATAAGTTGCCCGCCATGTGGAAGTTTTGTCCACGTACAGCCTGCCTAACACCGTTAACGATATAGTGTACAGAACACCAACACTGTATTGTAAGCAATTCTATATAGTGTTTCGGACACCATCAGCATCTATACATGGTGTCATGGACACCATTAACTTCTCGCTAACTTCGATGAAAGTCTTTTGAGAAGATGTCTTGACGTTTTTTCCGTTGTATGGCGTTTGTACGGTTTAACTTCTGTCCACGCACTTCCTATGCACAGATTTCAACGGAATGGTTTATGGGTTACAATCAATTAGCGCAAATCACTTGAAATTTCAGTTAGCTAGTTTTCCCGCCTTTTTTAAAATAAGTATTCAAACATAGGGTGTCGAAGACACCATAGTGTAATATAAATGGTGTCTGCGACATCATAACTTCTGCTGCACTGTATGCCCGTCCAAGTACCATGCACCATAGTGTGGTCATGACCACACGTGGACAAATCTTCCACATGGCGGGCGTTTTATAACGTAAACGCCGCATTAATACGCTAGTAGAGCAGCACTTGTTCATATTATTTCATTGTTTCTTATATACATATATTTTGACTTTTTATCTTACTTATATGGCAATATGTATATTTACAATACGGCCCTCTCTTAATTCTTGCCCATACCCAAGGCAGGAGTACGCAATATTTTGTTATTCGTATTCAGTTGATTGGTTATCGCGATAATCGGGTACATAGATATTTTCATTGTTTCTATTTGACGAGCTGGCTCCCCGCTGATTCTAATCACGCTCTATATTACACCTTGTGATTGTTTTACGATTAGTTCGGTTGTGTTCAAAATGATTTTTTGTTCCATTGATTCCCAACTTACATATTTATTAGGCTTTACCTATTTATACAGTCGGTCGGATTCTTGACTGAAATTAAGTGGTATCTATCATATATGTATAAAGATTGTCGTTTTCTTTAGATACATATATAACATGGCACAGATATTAATAAAATCTAGATCTGTATATATCTGATTTCTCAGAATTTGTTAGCTCGCGTGAGCACTTTGCGATATTTTACCAAAGAATATTGTATATGTGTGCTAGGTATGTATGTGTATTTATCTACATTTATTAACCGACGCGCATTTACTTTAGTTAAAGTTTTTGTATATCAATGAAGATCTGTGCATTTTCCAAAGTTTGTTGAGCTAGTTGAACAAATTAGAGGGTTGTCGGTCGAAATTTATTTTGGGTTGGCATTTTAAACTTATTTATTATGAAATGTTGTTATTGTTTAAAATTAATATCACTCCCAAGTTGTTTTGAGTCAGGTATGAATTCAACTCTGTACGTTTGTTACGAATGGGCTCGTGATCTTGTAGAATGGTTCTGCTTGTTTAGAACACTTGATGTTATGAATCTTGGAGTGTCGTTTTTGAATTATTCAATGCGTATCAATATTTATATATAGCTGGACATGTAAACCCCAGAGCGTGTATTCTTATCGGACCATTTTGATATTTGCGGAGTACGACAAGTATGCCCTGCCCGTTGTCACCGCTTATTTATGGGATTACAGTTGAAGTTCTGAGTAATTATGTAGTGAAAAGCCAGCAACTGAGTGGCATCCCTCTATTTGGTACGTCGCGAGGATTACTAAGTATGTCGATAATGCCAGTTTTTTCTGTAATTCATGGGAGGAACTGGAAACTATTTTCTCTATTTGTAGGTTATATGTGAGAGCATCGGGTAGCCGCTTGAACGAAACGAAAACCAAGATTTTGCAACTAGGTTCAGCTAGTGTATCTCAATTGCCCAGACAATATATAGTACGTACGATGTGTAGAAGGTAAAATTATTTTGAGAACGGATGAATAAAATCATGTATGTTATCCCGGAAAACTGGAATAAATGCTACTCTGCTTTACCAGACTCTATTTATCCCGATGGGCTTTGTTTATAAGGGATAATTTCTATTAGATCCCACCTAATAGAGAGAATTGATCCCTATTAGAGATCTTAATTCCTCGCTAGCTATGTAATGAATTGCCATTATATATTAACCGCCGTATGTGTAATGCAGAAAAGAATAAAGATTTGTTTACAGTCGACTTCGCAACCTTCAGCTTGGACATAGGCAAAAGTAGTAAAAGACACAGCTAAGGGACTCTGTATTAGCAGTAAAATAATACAATAGGTCACTCTTATGTTTTATAAAGCCATGGGTATGGAACAAAAATTGCGTATTTCCCTATAAATTTAGTGCACTAAAGACCCAATGATAGTTAGCAATAACTGGAAAATGCGCCAAAACCGGTAGATGACTAAAATTTCCAAGATAGGGTGGCGTATTTTGGAACATTGGGAATACTCAGACTCATATATAGGCTTCGAAGGTGGGACAGATTTTTTTATAGAAAATTTAACCAGAAGCTCAACTCTTTGTTCAAATGCATTCTTCAGAACAACTAACTAGTTTATACAATTATCCAATTTACCAAGCAAATCCTCATTATTATAGCGGATAAAGGCTATTATTTTAGCTTTGATTATACATAATGTTGTGGTTTATAAAACCTTACAATGGATCTAAAAATATATTTCCGAAGGCACACCATCAATACAAAAACCCATGATCCGCCCAGCAATCCAACGAATTGAACTACGAAGAACGAGGCCGAGAACGTTTCTTCAAAAATTAGTTGTACATGAGTCGATGAGCTAGGCTCGATTGAAAATTTAATTGAACTAGACATAAATAAATTTCGTTGATTTTGAAGTGTTAAACGATATTCCCAACGATCGCATAACGGTAGACATCTTTGACGACCAGAATTGTCGTAGTTTGGAAGTTTATAAAATTGGTCGTGCCTGTCTGCGGTGGCTAAATCTGCTAACGATTTCTTCATATTGCTTTTAGGATTAACATATAGATCGTCAGGGTATATTCTACCGCTTCTGAAGCTGATTTGTCGTAATTGCGGCACAAATGCGCTTATATTTGTCCTTTTCCAATTATTGTTTTGCCTAAGGTTCGGCGCTGGATTAAGTTTTAGTGGACGCGTCACGTTTTTGTAGGTGACATTCGCAGACTGAAAAGCGTTTTCGTGCGTTCGTCTTTTGTCAATGGTACTTTCGTTGTCTCCACTGCTTGCTTCTCTACTGCTTAAATCCGGCGTGGCATAGGCGCGTGACCAACTCATCCACAACTGATTACGCTGTTTCTGGCACAACTGAGAATCATTACCGTCGTTAAGTTGACTATTATTGTTTATCACTTTTTGCTTCCTGCGACTATCCGATGCAAGGTAATTGAACAACCATATACAGTTCGGCTTAACGTGGTCTAAAACGCGGTGTATTTTCACTTCCAGTAAGCAGTGGCTTGTCGTGTAGTAATCAAAACATTTTAGCTTCAATGCTTCGGGAATGCATTGATTCAACATTTGTTTGCTTTTAATTCTTGTAGCTTCAAAGCGAAGCCACGACTCGGTACCTGAGAATAGATTTAATACGTTCTCTGAAGTTGAGTAAAGCTTTTGTCGACCTACGAATATAATTAGTCTAGCTTCCCGATTGGCACCCAATGAATCAGCTAATTTTACATCGAACGAGGTTAGTGACCTGACGACGATAGTAAATGTCGGCTTACTGCTTTCTAATATTAATAATTGTTTTGCGTGTAACAGGTTTAATTTTGTAGTGTTCATATAAAAACACGGACCGTAGTCCATATTGTAAATTGGCGATAAAATTGAACAGCAATTAAACTGACCAAAACCAGTAAAATGGCACGAAGAAAACAGGTTTGTACATCGTAGCATATAGTTTTCGATCACATAATTTAGAGCGTCTATATAGCTTCCGTTAAAATAATGTTCCGCTCTATGCCAGCCACGTCCGGTACCGAATATTGCACCTGTTAAACTTTTGGGGTTTCGTCGCGAGTTGAGCAAACGTTCGCTCAATGGCCGTGGTTCATTGGAACTTGTAATCGAATGATGCCAAACATCGCCCAAAATATCGTAAACCTGAAATGAAGCGAAACGACGACTAATATATTCTAGGCGCCACGAGTGGCGCGATCTCAACTACCGTAGAGACTCCTCTTGAAAATGTTAAATTGATTTTTATAATGAAAAGTGCCCATAGCTGTACTGTGTTGAAAAGATGGGTTTCAAAACATGGACCAAAAATTTTTGATGCCTAAAGACGAAGAAACAAGTACTTGATGAGAGCTAAATAATTTGAAATTTAGGCCTGAAAAGATGGCTTGTCCGGTGTCAGCGTAGCAACAAATGAGAAAGAAACAAAGGCTTTTATGTCTTTACATAGAAAAACAACATGTAAATAAATATCTATGCTGGATTGACAAAGGTTGAAATGAAAATTAACAAATTTAAAAGTTTTATAATGCAAATGTTTTAAAATAATTTTATTCAGTGACAATAGGTGAAAATTTTTAGCGAGCAATATAGGTAGGTTTTAAAAGCCACCCAGATCGCGTGAAGACAAATATTTTGAGCTCTCACCAACATCGATTAGACCAGCCGTTGTTGAGTTATGAGTGTCACCGAATAATATGGTAATTGAATCAGAAAAACTACCAACACACGGTAGCGGGGAATATATAATTAAAGAGCACTTGGCCTACTACCTACGCTGGTTGCAAATATTCAGGAAATTGGTTTCTCAATTCATATAACCACCGTGCTTAGATATCACACCATTCTGCGAGCTTTCATATCAGTTACGCCAGCAGATGAAATATAAAATACCGAACTGAAACAGCCAATGTATTATTGAATAGAAGCGAACTTAGCGAGCAGAGTTTCCTCAAACATAATTCAGATCGAGCTTTGTTACATTGAGAAACATCCCGTATCGCTTTATTCTTCTAATATAGAGTCTAAATGAATCCGTCGTATTTTATCACTAATGTAAAAGTGAAGTTTTGCGCAGGACATAATTCAGATCGAGTTTTGCTACATCTGAGAACCTCCCGAATCGCTTACTTCTTATGAGTCCAAATGGATTCGCCTTAGTAAAAGCGAAGTTTTGAACAGGACATAATTCAGATCGAGTTTTGCTGCATGTATAAACATCCCGAATTGCTTACTTCTTCTGACTCTAAATGAATATGCAGTCTTTCGTCACTAAGTAAAAGTGAGGTTTTGCGCAGGACAATTCAAATCCAGCCTTGTTATATCTAGAAACATCCTGAAACGCTTACTTCTTCTGAGCCCAAATGAATCCACCGTATTTTATCGCTAAAGTAAAAATGAAGTTTTGCGCAGGACACAATTCAGTTCGAGCTTTGCTATATCTAGAAACATCGAATCGGTTATTTCTTCTGACTCCAAATGGATTCACCGTAGTAAAAGTGAAGTTTTGAGCAGGACATAATTCAAGTAGAGCTTTGCTACATCTACAAACATCCGAATCGCTTACTTATTATGAGTCCAAATGGATTCGCCGTAGTAAAAGTGAAGTTTTGCGCAGGACATAATTCAGATCGAGTTTTGCTGCATGAATAAATATCCCGAATTGCTTACTTCTTCTGACTCTAAATGAATCAGCAGTCTTTCGTCACTAAGTAAAAGTGAGGGCTTGCGCAGGACAATTCAAATCAAACCTTGCTACATCTAGAAATATCCTGAAACGTTTACTTCTTCTGAGTCTAAATTGATCCGCCGTGTTTCATCCCCGAGTAAAATGAAGTTTTGCAAAAGACAATTCAGATCGAGTTTTGCTACATATAAAAACATCCCGAATCGCTTGCTTCTTATGACTCTAAATGAATCTGCAGTCTTTCGTCACTAAGAAAAAGTGAGGGTTTGCGCAGGACAATTCAAATCCAGCCTTGCTATATCTAAAAACATCCTGAAACGCTTACTTCTTCTGAGTCTAAATGAATCCACCGTATTTTATCACTAATGTAAAAGTGAAGTTTTGCGCAGGACATAATTCAGTTCGAGCTTTGCTATATCTAGAAACATCCCGAATTGCTTACTTCTTCTGACTCCAAGTGAATTCACTGTAGTAAAAGTGAAGTTTTGAGCAGGACATAATTCAAATAGAGCTTTGCTACATCTATAAACATCCCGAATTGCTTACTTCTTCTGAGTCCAAATGGATCCGCCGTGTATCATTGCTGAGTAAAAGTGAAGTTTTGCGCAGGATATAATTCAAATCCAGCTTTGCTACATCTAAAAACATCCCGAACGGCGTGCACAATGTCAAATCTGGAAACGGTGGTGATTTGTTTACGACAACACGTCGTTGCTGGCTCGATGTATTCAAGGAGTACGCATAGACTAGTGCAACGCTTAAAACAAATTACATAGAGTTAATACATGATAGAAATATTTTTCAACATATGTTATATTCTCATATATACCTAAATTTTCATGGCCCAGTTGGCCCATGTCACCTTTAGGTGGATGACGCTATAGTATTGTAAATAAGAAAACCTTATAGCTGGTGCGGGGCCATCCTCCCGACCCATGCTTGGGCTTACTATAACGCTCTTATTAGGTTCTTATCTTATGCTTAGGCTTAGTATATCGAGAACAGAGTACCATGCATTCCATTTCCGCCCCTACAAGTTATATACATAACATATTTCTCATAGAATTCGAACTCCAACATCTGTTGAGCTTCTTTAGAACACGGACAAACCATTAAGCATACTAAATGTAATATATATAATTACATTTAACTATTGCTTTCTGCCATAAAGCACTATTCTTATCCTTCTTCGTAAGATTTGTAACTGTTTATATGTTTGTAACTGTTTCTGACTTTCTTACCTATTTCACCTGATATTCACCGAATTACTAAAATGGCGTTACCTTCCTCACATATAATATATAGTTGCTACAAGTCAAGCTGTCGTCTCTAAAGTGTCGAGTGGCTTCTCGTATGGTATTTCGATATCCAGCAATTTAGCATTACATGGTAGAATAATTCTAACAATTAATTTCATTGCAGCATGCAATAAAATCCATGTAACTATATTTATACAATGTTCGGTGGCACTTGGCCTGTGTATAAAATGTATCCTAAGGCTGGATATATGGAGATGCTGAATTCAGCTAAAGAATATGTCTGCTTACGATCGTTCGATTTTTCATTCTACGTTACTGTGATTTAATTGGCGTAATGCTTGATTAATATAAGCTTAGATCCCATATATAAGGGAGATACTGCAAAAAATAAATCCTAAGGCAATAAAATACCTTTAAATTATTAAATTTGTAGATGGTTTTATATATAACAAGACTATATATAAGCATTTAACCCTTTAATTCTTATATGGACACATTTGTCAGCTCATACATTGCAACGCGATGCACTAACTGAGTTTGTCATACAGCGTGCGTTTGCGGGTGCGTTGTTCGCTCGCTGTATAAGATTCTTTATTACGGAACCGAGCAACAGCTCCCAGATATCATAGCGGCTAGTTTACGACCCTCGCACTAAAACGATCCAGGTTCAGCCACAGAGGCAAGAGTGTTTGCTCAAGACTGTACGAAATGCATATTAATTTAAGAAAGAATAGCTGGTCCTAAGTGCTTCAGGTTAGACATTCATGTGAAGGCATTAAGGATGGCAATTGTTAATTTTGTGAAAATTCTCATCTAGTAGGGAATCAATCTTTCGTTCCGCTGGTTTTAAGGAAAATGTTTAGACTACCTTACTAAGTCATCACGTGCATATCGTACATGCTCATAGGGAATTACTGTACCTGAAGGTCCCACAATACTCCCCCGGAGGCCTAGTCTACTCCCTCTGGAAGGTACACCCCGACGAACAAATAGGCACCGTGCCCGAACACCTCCGCCCCGCTTAACGGCTGATCCTCCCTATGGAAGCGAAAGGCTTCCTTCACAAGGACCCGGTAACAGCTGCTTGCACTTCGGCCCTCTGTAGACCAAAAATCCTAAATTTTGCAAAATTCTGTGGGTCGCGACCTCACTGCGCTCGGTCTCGTCAAATTTAGTATCAGTGATAAAATTTCTACCGGCACCTCTTGGAACTTTCACTTCATTGCATCCATCACCACTAATCACGCCACTTTCGAGGAGTCATTCTTGCTCCAAATTTGTAGTTTTTATACGATAGGGATATTAAACGGGATAAAAATTTTGAAATTTTTGGGACCAAAAATTGGTCAAAATTTTGCCTGGATGTTGCTAATTTTCCTCTCTCCCCGTTTTTGTCAATTTTTGACAATTTTTCCAAACTTCGCCGTTTTGCTCATGTAGCTCCAGTTTTTGCCTGTTTTTATCAAAATTCTCCACGCGTCTCCGGTCCGTGGGGGACGAGGGGAGGTGTAGAGCCTCAGGAAAATCACGCTATCTGCCGAGGATAAGGGAGTTACGCACATTTAAGTAAATGTCTAATCCTAATCTCGTCAAAACACCTCCATGCATACATCGATTAAGGAGCTACACCCATTTCAGTGAATCACTAAACGTTAGCCGTCATTCCATGAATTTAACTGATTTTGACACTATTTCACTCAACGTATCAACATGGATCTAATGGTATATCAAATTACACAAAGTTATTTTTTTCTAAAAATTTTGGGTACCCAAAGTAACTAAGAAATTGTAAAATTTTTTGCAATAAAAAAGAATATTACTGTTTAGGCTCTAAATTGATTAACCCATTGCATTAATAAATACTAAAAGTCTTGGTCAGCGATTTCCCAGATACCGTGAAAATGAATTTTAATGATATTTGAAGAAAGAACAGAAGCAAAAGTTATAACCATAATAAGAGATTTTAACGCCTAGTTATGTAATAAATTTGCTAATATACCATCCACAAGAATATATTATATAGTTCGGAAACGAACATAAATTCTGTTCGGACTTGCGACGTTGCACCTTTTGTTTGTACACAAAACAGTGAAAAGTACAAATAAGTGACTATATCTTTGCTACAAAATAATAAACTAAATTATAACACATTTCTATAACGCTGCGGATTTAACATAAAAATTGCGGCTTATCAAATTTAGGGCACTAAAGTTCTATGGCAGTAGTGTCCAACACTTGTTGATTCAGTAGTGTAGATATTTAGCGCTCAGAATGTCCACGGAGACTGGGTAAGATGTAATTTATCAAAATTTTTGGGAGGTCATAATTTTTTTCGCTAAAATGTTTCCCCACTTTTGTCAATTTTCCGAAATTTTTGCTGAAATTTCTAGTAATTTTTGCTAATTTGTTGCAATGTTTTGCAAAATTTTGTTCAATTTTTATTTTTGTCTATTTTTGGACTTATTTATTCACCTCGCCTTCGCCGCGTGATTAAATATGGTTTAAGAAGGGTTCGACCTTTATCAAAGTGTCACCACCTATGTCGTAGCTGTTTTTGGGAATAGCGGCATATCATTAGTAACTCACGTCTGCATTATTGTAAGCAAAGCAATCGTAACAACTGCACTCTTAATAAGTAATAATTGTCCACACTGGTTTTTGTATTTCGAGCGACTTAACTTTGCTTTACTGCCTTGGACAAGTGAATGGCTGTCGTCAAATTTTGGTTCCGCTGTTTCGTGGATGCTATTGGTATTTTGTCGTGTGAAGTTGAAAACGTCTTGATTTGATTCGCTTTTGACAGAAGAGATTTTCATTGATGTTTCGTCGGTGTATGTAATACAATTATAATTATAGTTAATGTAAGAAAAACTAGCGCCGTTGTAATCGTTTGCCATTAGCTTTCGTTTTTTCTTGATTTAGCGATAATTTGTAATCTAATTATGTAAAACGTTCCACGGCATAGCTCTTGAAATGTTAATAGTAACGCTTTCCTGCATAGTGCATCATGTTTGATACAGCGACACTGTAAAACGATTCACTTGCTTTGCTTGTCGTAGGCGGTGCTTCTGAACGTGCGTTGTTATTCGCTTGCGTTGTGCGGTTCCTTAAGGAACCGAGCAACAGCTCCTGTAAAGCGTAGTGGCTAACGTACGGGGCTCCCAATCAAACGATCCTGGCTCAGTCCGTTTCTGCGGTAAAAGTTTCTTCGGCATTGCACAAAACGTACATTAATTCATGCGGGAAAAGTATGATTTTGACAGAGCAGGTGAAAACAAATATTATGTATATATTTGTCCTCACCCGCGAATCCACAGGTAGTCAACAAATGTGCAGATATTTAACAAAATACTTGAACCCAGGTTTCGTACGTAAAACTACTATATTAAGAGATTTGCTAACATTCAGTTGAAACTCGCTCGTTTTGGCTATACTGCCGCTCATTGTTTGTCTTTTATGTAGACACACGTGTAGCAATCCATTTTTATGAAATCCTTACGCGTACTATTAGCCAAACCAAGCACTTTTCTTACTGATAGATTTAGACATTTTTACCTAAAATGCATCTTTAAAATTCATTTTCATCGCTGCCGCTTGAAGCAAATCTGTCGGCACACGTGCGAGAGTAGCAATATTCGCACTGTTATATTAATCGCACTCTTCAATCAAAAATGGCGGTTTCCTTGAAACGCCGATCTCGGTCCGCTAATTCATAATCCCATAAAATATGAAATTGTCAAATTTATAACATTTAAGCGTGGTAAACATGATAATTTCATATTTTATCAGATTATTGATTATCTTTCTGGTCCTATTTAGGCTCTGTACCGATATTACAATGCCCTTATTAACCCTTTCATGCATGAAATTGAACCTGGCTGTACTAGCTGCAAGCATCGTACGTTAGTTACTATGCTTTTGAGGAGGTGTTGCATGCTTTATCGCAGAGTGCGGAAATAGTAACGCACATGTAAACGTAAGGCGTTGGACCAACACACCGTTTCGCATATCCACCCTTAAATAATTATTGGGTAATGTTATGCTCTAAATGGTTAAGAAACCGAATATTATGGGATGAAGCATAAAATATCTGAACTATGTATACTTTCACCATTTATATTCGTTTATGTAAAATTCGGCAATACAAAATATCTTCAACTATATTCTGGGGCGCAAGCACATCAAAAGATTGTGTAATTGTATGCCATCTCTAAAATGTACAAGAATTACCAGTTTTCGTGTGCAGCGTCGTGCTTAAGGTAAAGGCTTATAATCGTGTGCAATTTGGATTTAACTTATTTTTCACTGAAATATCTTCAACTATATTCTGGGGCGCAAGCACATCAAAAGATTGTGTAATTGTATGCCATCTCTAAAAAGTACAAGAATTACCAGTTTTCGTGTGCAGCGTCGTGCTTAAGGTAAAGGCTTATAATCGTGTGCAATTTGGATTTAACTTATTTTTCACTGAAATATCTTCAACTATATTCTGGGGCGCAAGCACATCAAAAGATTGTGTAATTGTATGCCATCTCTAAAATGTACAAGAATTACCAGTTTTCGTGTGCAGCGTCGTGCTTAAGGTAAAGGCTTATAATCGTGTGCAATTTGGATTTAACTTATTTTTCACTGATTAGCTTTGGTCACTGTCAAGGTATTCACTGTAAAGTCCTATTCACTGTTCGCCTTTTAAAGTAAAAGCATCATTTTTTGGGGGGGTTCGGGGGCAGTAGTCCCCCGACTTAAGCTTAGTGTCTGTTTCATATAAGAACCTTAGCTTAGGCTAAGCCCAAGGCTTAGGATTAGTATATAGAGAATGCTGCCTAATCTATAAACGGTTTATATTGCTCTGACATATTAAGAAAACATCGTTTAAGTATCATTACAATTGTGTTATCGTATGATTTTTCTGGGGAACAGTTGGTACCAACCGTTCGAACCTTTCTGCGGAGAACATATAAGTTTAACGTACAACACAGAAAATTACATAACATAACTACGCACCGTCAAGTGTCAACCGCTCTGAAAAAATAATTTACATAAGACGATTTTTAATTATATGTTTATTTAACGAACAACATTTTAATTTTCGACAACTACTTTATTGCCGATGGCAGTAAAGTGTTTAATAAACACGAAACATGTTAAAATTGAAACTTAAAAAACTGATTAATCATCGCAGACATTTTCTAATATAGTTCGGAAACATGACTAACTCTAACTAGTGGTCAAAATGTATCCGTAAGAGCAGCTGACGAGTTTCCTCGGTCGACAAAACTATTAACTCGCAAACTGAGCAAAAACAGCAAGTGCGGTTACTGTGCCGTTATTGTCGATTTTGCCGTTCCAAATTCAGTTTTTAATCCCGCCTAAAGTCATAAGCATCATTCACAGGGATGTGCGTGCACGAATTTCACACGGTAAGCTATTCTTGTTGCGACCACGCTGCGAGAAAACAATATTGTCAAGGCATTGTTAGTACAAACATAGAGCGATCAATAGCACAAGCTAAAATATTACTGCTACAATAACATTGGCTTTTATTGCACCCTCAATAACAGAAGCAAAAATATTGCCGCTACAATAATATTGGCTTGTGTTGCACAACCGCAGAATGGTCGAGTTATTACCGCGACATTAGCAGCTAGTTGATATTGTAGCTACAATATAATGCTTGCTGAGTTTGATAATGGTGTCCCCTCCAGCCTGATATTGGCCCACTTCCAGTTTGGTATTGGGCCTCCCTCCAGTTTGATATTGCATCCCCCCCGCGAGTTTGATATTGGTGTCCTCCCGTTTCATATTGGCGCCCCATCCCAGTATGATAGTGGTGCCCCCTCTAGTTTGATATTGGTGCCCCCTCCAGTTTGGCATTGGCGCCCTCCTCCAATTTGATATTGGTGTGCACCCCCGGTTTGATATTATTGCCTCCTCCAGTTTAATATTGATACCCCCTCCAGTTTGATAGTGGTGCCCCCTCCTGTTTCATATTCGTGCCCCTCCTGTTTGATATTGGCGCCCCATCCCAGTATGATAGTGGTGCCCCCTCTAGTTTGATATTGGTGCCCCCCTCCAGTTTGGCATTGGCGCCCTCCTCCAATTTGATATTGGTGTGCACCTCCGGTTTGATATTAGTGCCTCCTCCAGTTTAATATTGATACCCCCTCCAGTTTGATAGTGGTGCCCCCTCCAGTTTGGTAGTGGTGCTCCCCTCTTGTTTAATATTGGTGCCCCTCTCCTGTTTGACATTGGTGCCTCCTCCGGTTTGATATTGGTGCCTCCTTCCAGTATGATAGTCGTGCCCCCTCCAGTTTGATATTGGTCTCCCTTCCAGTTTCGTATTGGTGCCCCCTCCAGTTTGATATTGGTATCCCCTCAGATTCATATTGGTGCCCCCTCCAATTTCATAATGGTCCCGCCACCAGTTTGCTATTGGCGCCCCAGTTTGATATTGGTGCCTCGTCAATAGTCGTGTCCTCCTCCAGTTTTATATTGGTGCCCCTCCAATTCGATATTAGCGCCCCCGTCCAGTTTGATATTTGTGCCCCTCCAGTTTGATATGGTGCCCCCACCAGTTTGATAGTGGTGCCCCGTCCAGTTTGATATTGGCGCCCCAGTTTAATATTGGTGCCCACTGAAAATTTTGAATTTGGCATTGATATTTATGTTAGCCCACCAAAATATTTCTTGAAACAGAGCGCACATAGCGAGCGGTGTTTTGTCAAATAGTGCACAATAACGGGGCGCTAATATCAAACTGGAGGGGATACCAATATCAAGCTGGAGGGGAACACCACTATCAAACTGGAGGGGGCACCACCACCAAACTGGAGGGGACACCAATATCAAACTGGAGAGGCCCAACCGGAGGAGATACCAACATCAAATTGAAGAGGGAGCACCAATATCAAGCTGGAGGAGGCACCAATATCAATATTAAATATAATATTAATATATTATGTTAATATATAATATATTAACATATTATAGATTAAGATTATGTTAATATATATAATATATTAACATAATCTTAATCTATAATATGTTAATATATAATATATTAATTAATATTAGTATATCAATAGTAATATCAATATTTATATTAATAATATCAATCAATATGAATACCAATATAAAACTGGAGGGTGGTACCAATAGACAATTCCGACAATAGTGCTCGGAATTTTTCCCTATTAATAACATTATGCGTTAAATAAATAACGTTAAATCTTTTAACTTTTTTGTTCTGAATAGTACCAAACTGGAATGGGCTCCAATATTAAACAGGAGTTGAGCAGCAATATACGCTGGAAGGGTGCACCAATGTCAAACTGGAGCGGGCACCAATATCAAACTTTAGGGGGCACCAATATCATACTGGAGGGGCCACCAATATCAGACTAGAGGGGGCACCAATATCAAACTGGAGGGGGACCAATATCCACTTGGAGGGGGGCCGAAATATCAAACTGGAGGGGGCACCAATATCAAACTGGACGGGCACCAATATCAAACTTGAGAGGGACACCAATATCAAACTGGAGGGGAGCACCACTAGCAAAATGAAGCGGGCACCAATGTCAAACTGGAGGGGGCCACCAATATCAAATTTGAGAGGGACACCAATATCAAACTGGAGGGGAGCACCACTAGCAAAATGGAGCGGGCACCAATACCAAACTGGAGGGGGACACCAATATCAAACTTGAGAGGGACACCAATATCAAACTGGAGGGGAGCACCACTAGCAAAATGGAGCGGGCACCAATGACGAACTGGAGGGGGCCACCAATATAAAACTATAGGGGGCACCAATATCAAACTATAGGGGGTACCAATATCAAATTGAAGGGCGTATCAGTATCAAACTGGAGGAAGGCACCAATATAAACCTGGAGGACTACCAATATCAAACTGGAGGGGGCCCAAATATCAAACTAGAGGGGCACAACTTTGAAACTGGAGGTGGGCACCGATGTCAAACTGGAGGGACACCAACATCAAAATGGGGGGGAGACCAACATCAAATTGGAGGATGTACCAATAACAAACTGGGGGGTGCACCAATATCAAACTAGGTGCACCATTATCAAACTCAGCAAACATTATAATGTTGCTACAATACCAACTAGCTGCTTTTGACGCAGCAATAACTCGACCGTTCTGCGGTTGAGCAATAAAAGCCAATGTTATTGTAGCAGCAATATTTTAGCTTGCGCTATTGATTGCGCTATGTTTGCAATGACGATAATGCTATGGCAATATTGTTTTCTTACATCATCGTCGCCGCAATAGCTAACGGTGTGCAATTCGCGCACGCACTTCTCTGTGAATGATACAATATTGCTAGCAATTGTGCACATGTAATACTTGATGACAATGATACGGTATTTTTAGTGATATGCCAAAACCGAAGACCTCTTTATTTCTTCTTCGAATGACCATAAAGATAAAAACTTTTGAACTTTATAAATCGCAAATTAGAAAAATATAATTTAAAAAATAATTTTACGTAGGAAATCCGCAATTTGATGCACACAACACAAATACAATTGCGTTTATCATATTTAGCAACCCCACAAACCTATAGACATGTTCCACTAAGCATCTATAATGGAAAAGTGGCGAATTTTACCATTTTCGGAGCCAGAATTTATCAATTTTTGCCCCGTCACAGTCACACATAATTTATAAGACAACGATTAAGGTATTAAAACAATGAAACAAACTAGTTTAACGGGCAAAATATCCCTATAATCCCATAGTTCACTCCCAACAAGCAAAAGCTAGCTTTGTAAAAAACATGAAAATTTTCACTTTTCCGGGTATTTTTTAAACATGGGGTCATTGCTTGAAAACGGCAGCTGAGACAAAAAAAATCATAACAGCAAAGTTGTAGCTATCGACGAGATGGCTATATGCTAAGAAAATGAGAGTAGTGGTGTCCATTTTTCGCTGCGAAGCCTCTGTCTAGATATAGGGCGCGGAAGATAGATACGCAGATGGCCAAATTTCAAAAAATCTGGTCATTGACCCTTTCTTGCTCATTTTGATCAGGAAGACATGGCCTTCGGGTTTAGTGTGGATATAACGCAGGGCAAATAAATTAAATTTGTGATGAAATAAAGAAAATTGTGAAGATCCATCCATTCTGTGATAAGCTATGATCTCCATGGAAGGACAGAATAGTCATTTTTACGACGTTCCAGTTCCCAGTGACGCTTCAAATATTGCTCTCATCTGGCTGTAACAATGAAAATATATTTTTGTTAAAATTATTGTTGTTTCATTAGCGTCAAATCAACCAAACTATGCACATTATTGGTGACGGAACCTGATTTTTTGCAATCGTTTTCACTGTAATATAGTAGCTAATATACAAAAGCATTACAGAACTGGTTTCGATTTACTATTTATACGCTCGGTATTCCATATAATTAATGATTTAGATATTTTGATACTATATTGCGTATTTTGTCAGAATGTATTATAGGTTTTCACCAAGTAGCGGTGTAATAGTTAGGCTTTGACCTTTTTTTAAACCTATTGTTTTTTATTCACATCAGTAGTGTAACCCTCGGTCTTAACAGGGCATTTTGTTTGTCTAAATGACGCTGCATAAAATACTTTTGGTCATCAGTTAACCATCTCTCGTATAATGCCTTAGATATGATACAAAGTACATTGTGAAACGATACACTGTCGTGTTTGTCGTGGGGCGTGTGTTTGGACGTGTGCTGTTATTAGCTTGCTTCCGAGTTACCTTAAGGAACCGAGCAACATGTAATAGATAGCTTAATGGCTAGTTATACCAGTGTCGCGCCCAAACTATACAGTTTCAATACGCCGTTGCGGCAAATGTTTGCCCAATGTTGTCCGAAATACAAATATTAAATGCATGCGGCAAAGGATTACACGTAGAATATTCTGCAATACTTCTTTCGATTTTTGTCAAATTCAAAATTTTGGCCTTAACTTAGGTTAAAAACCAGTCTTTTTATGTTTTACGGCTTTCTCTTCTTATTATAGTACTATAGTTTGTGTTGCCGATTTTCTTCCAAAATTAGTTCAGTTGCGATGAATTGTTCAGTAGTTAGCAAATAGTTTGTTTTTATAACGAAGAAAGCATTCGAACTCTAAGTTTATTTATCGGAGTAATTCGATATTCTAGACTTTTGGGAATAAATGTAGGTGTAACTTGTTTAAAGTACGAACAAATGCGGTATCAGCAGGTATAGTCAATGAACAAAACAGTAGCAAAACAAACATAAACATAATATATTTAGGGGTAGACCATCCCGTGTTGCCCCGTTTTAAAGGCGTTTTCTCAATTTATCTTTCGGTGTTATTCCTTAGGATCTTTACTTGTGTTCCTCTATCAGCGGCTATTACTGTTGATTTGGGTAGAACGGTAATAGCTCGAGCGAATTGTAGATAAGCTTTCTCAACCAGAAGCGCATTTTGTTTAGCTAGCGCCTCAATCTCTCGTCTTACCTCTTTAATCTCAGGATTGTTTTTAGAAGTGGTTTCATCAATTGGGTCAAATTCAGCCATAGTAGTTGCGGCAACCACATTTAGCGTTGTTGGTTTGGCCGTCATTGGGCCAATATTAGGTATATTGGGTGTTGTGGGTTGTGTAAAAGGTCTATTTAATGGTGGAAAGTTGTTTCTAGTGGCGTTGAAACAAGGTCGTGGTTGGCTTCTATTATTAGGCTGTTGTGGAGCCCGAAGCAGGCAACTCATTGCCATATGAGCAAGTTTTACACAATTGTAACATCGTGCCCTCCTCGGATTAAAATCTGCAGCAGAAGGCTCAAATCTATTTCTGTTAGGCATTTGATTTTGTGGGATTGATCAGATGGAGGTTTATTAAAGAAACGCAAACGAGGCGAACTTGATCAGATCCACGCCCAATATTGATCGCATTGGAGTCCTCGCCACGAACAAATTTGCGCGCGCATGCTTGTCGAGCACTTTTATCGCTACAGAAGCTTGACCAATGATGCCATTGACAGTTGTGCCGTCGTAATTCTTCAGTGTCGTCGACTTGCGTTTGACGCGTTGATTCGGCCAGCATCGTCTGAAGTTGCGCCAATTGATTGTTGATACGCTGGCAGCTGCGTCGACAATCGCTTGATATGACACGCTTGACCCAGTAACAGCTACTCGAACCGTCGACAAACAATTATTGCTCGTCAAACAAACGTTGCTCATGACCAGGTTGACATCGCGTTGTTGGCGTTTCGAGATGATACATTCCGATGCGAAATGGTTTAACTTGCCACACGCGTTGCATTTCTTGTTGAGCGCGGGGCAGTGGCTGTCCTTGTATCGATGTTTGCTTGAACCACAATCTTTGCATCGATTGCCACAGGCCAAAGAGTTGTGTCGTTGACCATTGTCGCGCACCGGCTGGTTGATCCGTTCTCTAGCTTTGGATCCATGATTGCGGCCATTGTACTTGGCGTTTGCGTTGCCACCATCGATTCGATTGATCGAGCCATCGCTGTTGAGTGCAGCTCCCGTTTGAGTCGCGGATTCGGCTGCTTTCATCGCCGTCAGGAATCGCCCAAGATCGATCGATTGTTCCACCAGTAGCCGTACTTGAACGTCTCTCGAGCTGCATCCGATGACCAACTGCATCGCCAGTTGGCGGTCCTCGCCAGCGCCATAATCGCATTCGCCAATGAGTGCGCGTAGAGTCGTGAAGAAGTCGGCCACCGACTCCTCCGGTTCTTGTGTACGGCGTCAGAATTCGAACTCCGCACGAACAGGATTTGCACGTTTGTGGAATATTTGGCCCAGCGCGTGGACGAAATTGACAGACGTTGCACCATCGTCGTCGTTGATGTGCGCGTACGCCACTCGCTTGCCTTCGGCCCCGAGCAGTGATTGCAGGAACAACTTCTTTAACGCGTCGTCAAGACGTTGACCTGACACCGACTCCGTGAGTGTGAAGAAGTTCGTCACGTCTTTGACCCACAGCGGCCACTTGATCGGAATCGCGCCCGGTTGGTCCATGAACGTCGGCGGTTGAGGCACGGACACGCGTAAACCAGTCGTTGTCGTCGTCATTGTTAGCGTCGCAAACCAGTGCCAACAGCAGTGCGAACAGTAAAAATAACGGCAAAAATCCTGATTGCCAATTGATCAGATGGAGGTATATTAAAGAAACACAAACGAGGCGAATGAGACTGAAAATGTAGCAGCTTATATACCCATTATAGCAAACCCATATTTGGGTTTGCTACCACGTTCGTAATTTGCATTCATTTGCATATTCAAATAGCTAACCAGCAAGATACATCAGGTATGTTATTATTCATTCGAAACCCTGTGTTGGAGCAAATTAGTAGTAAAAGCCTATTGCTCCTTGGTTGTTTATCCCTGGGCCGCTCTATTTGAGAAGACAACATTTTTTAATTCTCGGTTAAAAGCTCTATCAACACGTGTATAGTTGTTCCAACATTTTATCTGAAATGACCGAAGGAGTTGTGACCCTAACCGTAGAAACAGTTGCAGTGTACAATATACTTTGCATATCCAAACGTTTCAGCCTCTCTCAAGGTTTTAGGCATATCTTGAAATACTTGCGGCCTAAGCTAAGGCGAGCGGAGCCCTCTGAAAAACCGACTAATTATTTTTCGCTTCAAATTCGCATCATTTTCAGCCGGATATATATTCTTACACACGCGCTTGGTTGCTTTAAGATATGCTGTAACATTCTCACCGACATATTGCTGACGCTGTTCTAACGCCGCCTCGTGATTCACTGACCATTAGGGGGTAGCTAGCCCATTTTTAAACGCACGCACCAATTCATTATAATGTCTTTTGGAGGCGTCAGGGAGACGATCATAAACGTCTTTAGCCCGATCTTTTAAGTATGCCGGCAATACTCTCAATTTTAATGCTTCACCGATCAGTTTAGCTTCACAGACGGTATTAAAATTTTCACTCCAAGGCTAAATCTTGACCAGTAAAATTCCCTTTATACGGTTTTATTGTAAGGTCGAGTTGGTTAGCGAGGCTAGCACGATGTGATAATTCACCAAATTCGTCCGATAAATTCTATAAACCGGTATCCAACCTTGTGGCTAAGCCTTTCACGACATGATCTATATGACCAATATTTTTAGATAAAGAATCTACCATTTGTACTTGCTCTATACTAGGCACAGAATAAATGAAGCCATCCGATTTTAAATATGTACTATTATTTTGTTCGGGGTGGCTAGATTCTAAACTTGCTCCACTGCTCAAATTATATCCAGCAGTTTTTGTCCTCATGCCTGGAGTTTTGAAAACGATTGAATTCAAAGATCAAAGTTCACCAGACTCCATTATGAAGAACTGAGTCTCAGTGGGACTTTAAATGTAATGAACAAAGAAGTCGGACTCTAGATTTTTAAAGGAGAAATTCCATACTCTGTACTTTTGGCATTGTCCGACTGTCGTTACTACTAGCAATGAACCCTGATCTTTAAATTGAACGTGCAGCTCAAGGTAAATAAATGCCCCGGAATACTCGAATTAAACAATTAGCCTGGCCTCTACTCTATAATACTATCACTGTCTATGCGTGTATACACAAACAATTGCACTCTGGTTATTCTCAACAAAATAAGTATTCGTGGCGTAATACAAGAATCACTCTATAGGTATGTACTGCGGTTCTCAGTAAAATAAACTCCAAAATTGAACAGCAAGGTACGTATGTACATTCCTACGTTGTTCTTTTGGTACAAATGTAGCCTTGCTTTGTACCTCTACCTGTCTACGCATGTATGTACCCTAGTTTTGTACACCTATGCACCCATATTATGAGCCCACGTATTGTATACTTACCTGAGCGAGCTGCATTGTACTTATACTCTGTACCCAGAAAAATTGTTATGTTGTACCCGTACATGTACTGTGTTTCCATCTGTATAGAATATGTATAAATATGTACCTATTCGGTACCTTTATCAGCATGTATCGTATACGTGTCATTACGCACAGAAACCCTATATTATATTAGTACGATTATATTTGGGCTCCTACGCGTACGAGATGTACGCTATATCGATAACATATCACTCATGAATCCCATTTTGTTCAGGCTACGCAAGTTAAACGTTATCACCGCTGCGGCTGTGACAAAATCTGGCCTTAATCTGCACGCTGTTATGTAAATGACGCATTATTGCAAACTACGAAATTGACAAAATTGGATCAATATTTAAGAGATTATATTTTGCAATACAAAACGTGTCTTTTCGCCTCCTAGACGACAATAGAGAATTTTGGATATACACTGTATATTTTGGTACCATTCGGCTCATTTCGTCAAGGCAGTTTAGAAAATGGCCTCTTCTACACCCGTATTTATGTGCGTTTTTATTTTTGGAAATTCTTGGTAGCGGAAACTTTCTATTTTTCTCAGTATGTATTTAATTTTATATACCATACGATGTGCATTGAGACCTTTGCATTTTTAGGTTTTCTTTCTATATGGCTACTATACATACTATACATTATTGTAAAGACCTGGTTAGCATTAAAATCACTTTTGTATGTTCAAAATACTGATCGGAATATACATTGTGGCATCTCTACTTATTGAGACCAGGTTGGCTTTACGTGCGATAAAATTGTACGATTAGTTGTTTATTATTTGTTGTAATTCAGCGGTCTTTATATATAGTTTATTGTCATATATACCTGGCGTGACAACGACTAAATTTTGAAATGGATCGTATTTGGCTTATACTTCTGCTCATATCAGCGTTTTGGTTTCTACTTGACGCGTTTCTTATTCTGTTTTCTATGACTGGCCCACCATCCCATCATCTTAATGGTAATGGTGATCGGGATGCTATAAATGTTGACAGGAACAATAATTTTGCTGAATATCGTGACACTGATCCTCAGCGAAATCGTCAAATTCAACTGCAGCCAAACTCCCAGCCGCTGACGGCAGATCAAATTTTCCATGCCGATGTAGTGTTAGCCGGTTTGATGAAAGGTTTGCTATTTCATTTGCTGCTATACTCATCAATTTTTAAAATGTTATGCAGATTATGTGCGAACAGAAAATGTGTATGTATATTTAGCATTGCCATATGCTCAATAAAAATCTAGCATAATTATGTTTAATTTTTAGCATGATATGCTTATTTCAAACCTAAATTTGATGCTTAATATTTAGATTTAGTAATGATTATATCATTTAAACACAATCATGCTAACTAACTTAAGTAGTATGAACAGTGCTAAAAAGCTGCTTAATATTTAGTAATATTATGCTTAAGTTTTAAGTTTTAAGCATAATTACTTTAAATTTTAAGCTTAATTTATGTTAAAGATTTTAGGTCCACATTTAGTATAATTGAGCTAAATAATTAGCATAGTTATACTAAAACAGTAGCAAAAGTTACTACTTAATACTTGGCATTTGCTTAAGCACTGCAAGATATTGAGAGAAGTTATGCTTAAATAATAGCATACTATTGCTAAATAGCATAAAAAAATTTTGAGTGTATATATTCTGCGTAAAATGGAACGCAAAATATCACTGCTTCGAATTTTTAAACGTAAAGTATCTACGTTTAAGCATTCATCTAGCATGCGTTCAAAAATTTTCTGGGTTTTGTTTTACAGTTACTTTGTATCGAAGGCAAAAATCTATTTTACTACATTATAAATTTAATATAAGAATTTTCACAAAATTCAATATACAAAATTTACATAAAACATTTATGGAAAAATATTTATTTCGATGTGAAAGATATTTTACGAATTGCATCCTAAGTTCTTCAAAAGGTGGCGGGGCACGGGCTAAACGAGATATTTTTATAATAGAGCAGTTTCGGCAATTTAGAAAACTATATTATACCGAGGCATATCTACACCGTTTCACATTTAAGTGTTTGTGCATCATATATAGGCACGATACAGAGTAGAGCTTAATTTGCCACATGGACTGAAACAGTGTTTGTGGGATCAGAAATCCACGTACAAGTTGCTGAGTCCTCCATGAAAAGTCATTACGCTATACTCTAATACTACCGCTTCTCCCGGTGGATGCTGCACGCCCTCAATACATCCGCGGCAAGAGAAATAAGCATAGTATAATGAGAAAATATTGGAAAAATAGTATGCTGGCACATCAGAACGATTTAGTCTGAAAGTTATGAGTCATTTATGGCTAAATCCTTGTCTTAACTGACAGAAAATTGGTAGCGATTCCTCTCTTATTAAATTGCTTCAAGATTATTGAATAGATAGCATGCCTGGAGTTTCAGAAGTACAGGCCCCCTGTACTAGTAAAATTTTAGTAACGTCACTTTACCGGTTACCATGTTGTAGGTGGAAACAACAATATTCCACGTCACAGGTTTAAAAGTGTACTTTGTTTTTCCCAGCTCTTGGCAAGATACATCCAGAGCAATGATTCGACCACTATATGCTGATGATTAACTTCAAGGAAATATAAAAAATTAGGCATACCGGTCTATCCGTTCCCGAGCCATAGCCGTTGTTGTAAGATAACTTTGGCTTAGCGCGGTAACCAAGCAATAAGATAATCGGTAACCTAGCAACACGGTAATCTATATTTAGTACAAAACTTTATTATTATTGGTTTTAAATTTAGTACGTTTTATGGTGTGTCTTGCTGGGAGTAGTATCTGTCGCAATATGTTAAGGATTCCTAGGTGACGGTTAGACATCCCTATATCTTAGAACTACATTTGAATAGTTCCATCATTGAGTTAAGGAACTAGAGGGGTCATAACTACTTTTGCCGAATTAATATTTGGTAAAATCTAGGGTAAACCCAACGTTAAATAATTGATTCGTTTTAAGTGGTTTTGCAATTTCAGCGATCACATAAACTATCCTGCTCAGAATGAAGTGTCAGCAGCCATCAAGCTATTAGAAATAATCCAGCAGCGCACCGTTGCGCACCAGACTGTTACAAACTTCTTGATCTGAAATCTCTCCAGTTACTTCATTGCTAAATTAACTAGTGTTCTGGATAAGGTCCTGATTCTAGATTACTGGCAAGACAGCATCAATTCCTTTGTACATCCCTGTGATAGACCTTATGTTCTAGATACTGTATATATAAATGTATTTCTAAACGCTGTTTTCAAGTACTTGAAGCAACAATTGCAAACCGTTTCAAACTGTACCATAAAAATTCACTTCAAATCATACTATGCCTTTATACCTTTCAGCAAAACAGTGGCTCAGATAAGTAGTATCAAACTACTTCAGCAATTTCGACACCAAATTAGGCAGCGCAGCATCGTCATTTTAATACATTTGAAGGAAGGAACAATCGATTCTGCTTATACAACATCGATTTGCGAAATTTTTGCATCAGATGGTTTTCTTATAAAGCTAATAAACGATTATGAAGGGTATGCTCGAACCATTGTTGCAAGTTGTTCGTGGTAAAGCCGGAGTCATTTCCTATAGACACCGGGGTTAGGCAAGGCTCCATATTATGTCTAACAAAGTTGAACTAAGTCATAGAATAGACCATATCATATCCAGGATTTTTAGTGACAATGCGACATTTCAGTGAATAAGAAGGAAACCCATCGTATGCAGTATATTCTGTTGCCGACGTAGAGATTGGCTGAGATACTGACGAAACGCTGTCAAGCAGAATTAAATGATTTATTATAACATTAAATCGGTCATCTATCGACCGAATTAATGCAGCAATCATGCGCAGAAGTTTGTTGATCAATGTACTGAAGGCAAAAATTATGTCACGCTATACGAAGAAAAGCCTATTATTCCACCAGACGGTAACCCTTTTGATAAACGTCGATAACGTCTGGTATTTACGTAGTTTTCTAAGGCGATTGGGAGCATAAGGTGAACAAGTATATATATGATATCGAATTGGTGTTAAACACATTCAACGTTCAGCAATACGAAAAGTATATATAAGGCTAAGCAAAGACGTTGCAATCGAAACGGAGCTAAGTTCCTGCGATGGCAGTGTTCATCCCAGACTCTCGCACGCAATTTTGCGCCAAATCTGACGATACCCACAAAATTGGTATCTTTGGAAACTATAGTCGCCGTTGTATTGCGGTTGTCTCCACTCTATAGGTCGACTGCATATGTAGCCAATATCTTCGCATGACTGGCTACAAACATTCAACATAACTGATTAGAAGCCACCGCTGGCAGCTGCTGAGTGGCATTCTTCGAATGAACAAATGAACGAATGAATCCGTTTTGAGTGCCACGTAAACACAAGATGGTAACAGAGGCGTCGCAGGAGGTTGGCGGCCCCCTGGTTTTTTTACTGACGAACGTGAAAGAATTAACCGATGGGGTAATAACGAAATTAATGTAAATGACAGGTCCGTTTCACATATTTGCCGGGCCACTCCATTTTTGAAGAGATTGCCTAAATGGAAACACAGCAGTACAAACAGGAGGCGTCTTCACAGAAGTGATGTCATCAGCTAGAGTCGACAACTCGTCACCCATATGTTTGGACATGCTTCCTTCAAACAGTGGCGCATTGAACTATTTAACCACATCGCAATCGCAGCAGCAAATAGGATTACTAGGTGTAAATTGGTCAAAATGGAGGCGCTCCACAAACGCGGGTTCATTGTGAGCTATAAATACACATAAAATTCACCAAAGTAAGGTGCGCAGTTTTTTTCATACAACTTCGCGGTAGATTTCCTTGAGGTCCGAATTCGTTAGCCAGTCAACGCCTAGTTTTTTTTATTTTATATTCATCATTAAGTACTTTCATATGTCAGTGTAAAAAGTGCGGCCTACATCATAACGCCTCTGCCCACCTACACTTTTTGTAACAAGGCTGTAGATTGAAATACTGTGGCTAAAGCATATTTAGATTATTTCGAAATTTTTATGTTTTGTCATATAAATTGATTAACAAGTATTTTTTATGCATTTGACATTATCAGGGGCTAATAAAATTTTATCGAAGACCGGGGCATGTTATTTATTATTTTTTATTTTTATCTTCGAGTATATTTGGTACAGGAAAATAAAAGAATAAATTAAATAAATATGTAAAATATAAATTTCATTATGTTTTGTTGCTATAAATCCAGATGTGATTTATCTTAGCTTGTCCACAGACAGTGGCGCAGCCAGACACTTCGATTTTGGGGGGATGGAGGCGCCGACAAATTTTTTTGCAAGATTGTTTTTATAGATCAGTGTCCCGCGCTCAATTATGTTGAATTAAAATCATCGCCCGAAGTGCGAAAATTTTTTTCCGATACTTTCTTTTTGGAAACCACAAGTACCTTCAAATTTTATCCACTCTGATAATCCAAGCGTAATAGAGAAGACTTCACCAAAATTTTCACTTTGCATTGGGGGACCGCGGCCCCCTCCTCCGGCCCCCTCTGGCTACGCCCATGTCCACAGATGTGTTTTATATTATCTTGCCTCCCATCGATTCAAAATTGTTCCCAGATTCCTGTCATGCATTATATAAAATTTTATTGCTTTGGCAGATTTTGAATTTTATTGAGAGTTAATTTCGGTATTTCGTTCATAAACCTAAGCCTAAATCTATAGCGATTGAGCATATGATTTATATTCTAGTTATATAATTTATGATTTCGTTTTCAGGTCTTAGAACTTCACCCGGTGGTCCAGGTGAAATGGGTCGTGGTGTTAAGATCGATCCAGAAAAATATGCGGAAATGAATAAATCATTCGTAATAAATCAATTCAACCTTATTGCAAGCGATATGATATCGCTGAATCGATCTCTTCCCGATGTACGTCATAATATGTAAGTGATCGCTGGAATGTATACTGCATTTCATACCATAACAAAAAGAGCGTTTTAAATGATTGGGGATACTGTAAAAAAGGACATTTGTCTCGAGTGCTCATTGGTATTAGAATTGATTTGAAGATCGCGGCATTGTTTTGGAACGTTTGTCTGCTTTAACAACGTTTAATTTTTGAAAGATAGGCCAAATAGTAAAGTAGGACGTTAACCGAGCTGGTTCGTGGTATTAAATTTTATTTTGGAATATCGGCACAAATTTGACATGTTTATCTGGTATAATAACAACGAAGGCGCATTTTTGAAATTTTGCCAGAACTATATTAGAATTACTTCATTTCTTGCAAACGGGTGTCTGCGCAAAATCCAAATAAGCAATTCTCAACGTCAATAACAAACAAATTTTTTTTGACCAACGCGGCATTTTACTTTATGGAAAAGAAGCCAAGCTGTGAGTAGCGTCTAGCTCGGGAAACGTTACTCAAGAACCCGTAGATCGGCGGGAACCCATCATAAACGATCACCGTTTAGACATGGCTTCTTATGATATAGATGCTACTGAATATCAAAAAATCCTGACTCGCTCTACGGCCTTCTTAGACGATGTTTCCCTTATTGCGCGCCTTGTCGACTACTGCATTTTTCCCTACATCTGTACCGATTAGTAGGAAACGCTTTCCAAAATAATGTAGTGACTTTTTTCGCATCTACCCGCTCTCTAGTCGTCGAGGGCCTCAAAATAATTTCCGAATTTAAATGAAGTTTCTTCGATTTTGGCACCACTAGATACTCCTTTAAAATTCATAGAATATTCTTGAAATTTCAATGAAATTTTTTAAAAGAATCATTTCATTAAGAATAGCTCTTTGAGAATAGTTCTTTGAATTTTAAAAGAATATCATGGTGATGCACAAATCATAACTTTGAAATGTCATTGAAACCTATTTTTAGTGATGATGCACTAGTACTGGCAGCAATAAGATTACTTCGGCACTGATAGATGCTTGCTGCATTTACGTTTATATATAGTAGTATAATATGCTGAGATGCGATTGGTTTGGCAATTTAGCTATTTCCCAACTGTATCGCAACATTCGTCACCGAACGGATGGTTATATTTTGGGAATATTATTTATTTAAAGATAAAACGCACTAACCGCTTTGGGTTTACCCGTATACTCGCGTTTGCGCTAGATTAATCTCAGCTATGTCGTACAATATTCATTGCACTCCAACGTTGACTGTACTGGTTCAAATTTAACTGGATGAAACATGAGGTGAGGCATATAAATACTTAGTCCATTTGTTTATTAGCATTAAAGACAGGTCAGAATGCTTTAGGTTTATCTTATTTCAGTTGTGAAGCAGTTTACAAAGCTGGAATGAATGTATTTTAAAGACTTACTAATTGATGTGATAAATACCAATTATTAACCCCTTAACACCTACAGCTGTTCGACAATACGGCTCCGGTTATTCCACGGCAACCAATTTACGTTTTAAGGCGTTGTAATAACGATATTCGACCTGCACTGCGCCATTGTACGAATAGAGTTGTTTGCTTGCATTGGGTGGAGCCTTAAGGATCTCAGCAATACCTCCCAGATAGCTCAATAGCCAGTCAGTAAGACTTTCACCCGAGCATTTCGGGTTCGATACCTCGCAGCGACTAGTAATTGTTCGAAATTCAAAATAATTCACGGTGTGAATATAGAATAATTATTGTGCCTTGAATATTATAGAGATAGCCAAATCGCCTTTGTAATGTTAGTCGTTTTTGATACATTTCTAGATGCAAAACGCACAAGTTCAACGTTGATAAAATGCCATCGACATCGGTAATATTCGTGTTTCGCAACGAAGCCTGGTCAACGCTTATTCGCTCGATCCATTCTGTGATCAATCGTTCACCACGGCGGCTATTGAAGGAGATTATACTTATTGATGATGCCAGTGAACGAGGTTAAATTACATTTCGGCTTGTGTGTTATTCTGTTTTGCAGTTTTGCGCAACCATTGTGTTGTAAATAGTCCCAAAGGAGTTTACCTTCACGTCAACATTTCAATATCTTTAGTAAAAATACATGAGCCAAATTTATTTACTCCATTTGGTTCAATATGTTTATATAGGGCGTTGTACACTGTCTGTGAATTATCTACAGTGTTTGTAATATAATTATAAGAAAAAATTGTAAAGTGGTAACGTCCGGAATAGAATGAAAACCCATTGATTGTGAATAAAGCTAAAATTCATACGGTCATCGAAACAACAAAATTCTAATTTTTCACATGTGTTTTATTTTTTGAGTCTTAGCAAGTCTCACGACGTAAAACTTTGTATAAAATGTTAGACATCAATTGCGAAGTAATATTTTCGCTACTGTCCACGGTTTGTTAGCCATTTTTGAAAGGCGAACCGTTGACAACACTTCATGCTTAAGTCTTGACCCTTAATAGCTTTTTTAATATTATATTGAAATTATCTAGGTATATATGGCTGGTCTGGTGCTTAGATATTGAATTGAAAGCGACTATTCGAAGGCATCAGGCATCAACAGTTTCAAATTTGTATGTAATCGCCCATAAGCTGAAGTTGCAATACGCTGGAATATAAAAGCGAGACATAAAATAAAGAACAAAATAAAATTTGTAAGGTCAAAACTCTCAGTTGCATGGTAAATTTAACTTTCAGGGGCCCAGGTGAAGTGCATGGTATGCCGTTCTCGATACACAAAGGTGGTGGGCAATCAATTATGTATGAATTAATTTTAGAATTTCTACAAGCCCCGCTGCAGCGATATATTGAAGGCCTTCCGGTTCCAACGATTCTACATCGAATGCCGATGCGAAGTGGTATCGTTAAATCTCGACTAGTGGGTGCCAGTATCGCTTCGGCAGCAACAATGACATTTCTAGACTCCCACATCGAAGTTACACGAGGATGGCTTGAGCCTTTGATGCAACGAATTGCTCAAAATAGGTAAACAATACTTGCATCTCTAATCTTATTGACTCCCACATCGAAGTAACTCGAGGATGGCTTGAGCCTTTGATGCAACGAATTGCTCAAGATCGGTAAACAATACTTCCATCTCTAATTTTATTGACTCCCACATCGAAGTAACTCGAGGATGGCTTGAGCCTTTGATGCAATGAATTGCTCAAGATCGGTAAACAATACTTCCATCTCTAATTTTATTGACTCCCACATCGAAGTAACTCTAGGATGGCTTAAGCCTTTGATGCAATGAATTGCTCAAAATCGGTAAACAATGCATGCATCTCTAATTTTATTGACTCCCCCACATCGAAGTAACTCGAGGATGGCTTGAGCCTTTGATGCAACGAATTGCTCAAAATCGGTAAATAGTACTTGCATCTCCAATTTTATTGTTCGCAATTTTCATGTTCATACCACGATTTTTTAGCGATTAAGCACAATTTTTCACAGAAAATTCGCAAGAAGTAAATGTAAGGTTCATTTTTAGTGTCAATTTCACACAGCTCAAGTGGTTATATTTCGTAACCAATGACTTATACCATAGGCGCAACAAACATACGGCCTGGTGCCTTGAAAACTTAGGAGCCCAAGCTTATTTCCACACAGGATCCCAATCTTGGTTTCCGGGGAGCCCAAGCCCGTCCTCGCACATTCTAAGATTTGCGACCCAAAAAACATTGTCTACTTTCTAATGTAAATCTATTTTGATATTGCGTTACAAGCATTTCTATTTGTCACAAGTTAATCAATAGTAAATGCATTAGCAGAATGTCTACATTATGTAGTGTAGATGAGGTTGATAATTGAGACTGCTGACTTGGGCCTTCTCACTATTTAGAACCTGGTTGCTTCACTGCTTATTACAATCTCTAAAGCACACATTTTATAGGTCAAACTATGTATAATTTGAAAGGCGCCTGCATATATTCACGGCAGAATAATGATAAATTCGTATCGCACAATTTCCGTTTTGCGATTCAACGAATGTTCATATACCCTGTTCAGAAAATTCAGCTTTTGCTAGTTGATCACGCGTAGTCTAAAACAATAAATAAACGGACAAAACTAAACGATACTGAACTGAAAAAGGTCAGACTCAATCAAGCAACAACATAATTGCACCAGTTTTTTGCCCTGCTCTCAGTTTATAAAGCATTTTATCTTGTAATCTTTATTTCAATGATGTTTTCTTAAAAGTACAAAACCCTTCCAATTTTTATCTCGAAAGTAGTATATCTTTTATCCTATTCCATTTTGCTGACTAACCCTTAGATGTTATAGTGGAGTAAGCATGCAGAGGCGAGGTGCAAAGTAATTTGTTGAAGAAATCCTAAAATTATCGATTTTCAAGTTATGCATATATCTTAGCTATGTATCTAAATTAGTTTAAATTTTTGGGTATGGTAAATTAACTTTAATACATTTGTAATTTTACGAACATTAGTGATCATATAACGAAAATCACAAATAACATCTGTGAATTTGAGTTACTGTAAAATTAGCTTGCATTTTAATTTAAAAACCCTTAAAGCCCAAAAGGTTGCCTGGTATTTTATTCGAAGTTAGATAATCTGTTAGGTTTTATTTATAAATACTAAATGAGTGAGTCCACTTTAGGAGTGTATACCTCGGTTGTTCTTTTGTCAATTCAGTTCACGCTTTTAAAAGCGATCAACACGAACGAGTTGCATTGGTGGATACAGCTAATGTCCAGATTCTCAGATACCAATTTTATTCTATTACATTGCTCGCTAATAGCACGGCTAGGTTGATTTTTGTTATTGTTTTACGAAGGTGACGATGTAAGAGGTGGGCATATATATGCATTTTAGCGCTGCCAGCAATACAATTAAGCATATTAGCTAACTAGCAACATTAACCAATGCTTAATAATGATTCGAATTAATATGAGTCCAACTTCATGGCAAATGAAAAATCGTTTGTATAATACCACTATGTGAAAATCGAGTCATGTTGCTGGTAACCGTAATTCTTGTTATTAAGTCTCATTATCGATATATTAATCAACAATCAAATTTATGCAATATCCAGACATATCTTTCCATGACGTCATGGTTGTTCATTTTTAATAAGCTATTATTTTTGATAATAGGACGTTCCCGAGCTTCCGCCGTTTGCATAATTTCCAAAAACTATTTAGGCAGTCAGAATTCCAAATCATGTGCTCAAACCTATTAGACACTGTTTTTGCTGTTAATTTACTTCTGCTGGCGCTAGATGATTTTCAAATAAGTTTTTTAGTTGAGCGCACCCTAGTTTTTTGTGGCATAGTTCTACACAAACGAGTGCTTGCACTATAGTATTAGTATATATATAAGAAAGGAAACGAATTAGAAGTGGTGTGGCAAGAAGGAAAACCCTAAATACATGTATAAGCACATATATTAAAGTACAGCGAACCAATTCTCTACTATGTGTATACTATGCATGGAATGTATGTCTGCCCGACATGACTGTTTAGCAATACAGGGTCAAGGGTAGTGCCCAAAATTTTTCTCAGGAATTTTTGTCGGAACGAAATGACACCGATAAATACCAAGTGCCCATAATCTAGTGTAGTGTTATATTTTAATAAAATTTCCATACATCCTGTGTATTCTTAGTATGTAAAACTGTAACGCTAGGCCTTTTGTCTAATTTTCATTTCCCTTTAATATGGTCACTGGCATAACATATGAATTTATGCAGTATTCCCAGCATTTGGAATAATTTCTATAAATTTTATAATGGTTTTTATGAAATTGTGCCTAGTTGAGTATTTCTCTTGAAAGTATCTCATTGTGCAGCAGTACGGCTACCTATAGAGCTTTGTTACATGCTGTTATATTCATTAATTAAAGACATTTATCGATCACTGCAATGGTCTATTTGCTATTTTGTACCTTGCTTTAAGATTCGTTCAAAAGGAAACTATTAGGTATATTATTTTTATATGATTCTGTATATGATGTAAATGTATCTAAGTTGAGGAATGCTTATAGTTATATTTATGAATAAACAAAAAATAGTTTATCAAGTCAAAATGGATTTCGCCTAATACACGTGTTTTAATACCTCAGAATGCAGCTCTGATTAGTATTTCAGCTAATTCTACTAATGTGCGTGACAAGAAGCAATTGTAATTTTTTAATATTGCGAAAATATACCTGAGTATAAAAGTCATATTCACTTCAGGACGCGCGTAGTTTGCCCGGTCATTGATAAAATTTTGGATGACACCTTTGAATATGTCTTGATTAATACTAGCAGTATTGGTGGTTTCAATTGGGATCTTCGTTTTCGTTGGTTTATTGAATCAACCATACACAAACGTCAGCAGGACCAATCGCTACCGAAAAAGTGAGTTTTTTT
>JASANE010016855.1:0-47283 GCA_030248225.1 Trileptium ribeirensis | reverse complement strand
TCCACCCTTGAGGTTACGATAGCCGGGGTCGTATGGGCATGGTGTTAGGAAGTTGCGCCATGCAGCTGCGTCACCGGTTATTACAGATAAATGCAGCGTCGTAATGTAAAACAATTTGAAATGTTACGAAGCGTTACGTCAAGGACCTGATGGTTGGACAGTAAATCAATAATTGATGACAGCTTTGCTAGTCTAAATACCGATCCACCCAAACTTACGTTTTCTAATTTCTATCATAAGATAACGACAAACTATCTTTGAAATTCGAAGGAAAGTGAATAGCAGCATAGTATGGCAATAATTTTATTAGAGAGCTTTGCGACAACCAACTGAGAGCTAAGGACATGGCTATCGGCTTAAATAACACATATACATAGTGCTTTGAGGCATTTCTTTTCAGAAATAACGGTCAAACTGTGTCCTGAAATTTCACTCAAAATACACTTTCCTACAGCCGAGCTTGTCAGAGTAGAAGCTACTTTAAAGCTAGCATTTTAAGCGTATATTTGCAGTAACTACTACATTATTGATATGTGCAATATTTATTTCTAATTTTTGGAAATAGTGCGATATAGCTTTATTACATTTTGAATTCAGTTAAAGCCCATACGATGCTATACGTTATACCTTCATCATTTTACATGTTCTATATTGCGTGAGTCCACTTTAGATGCGTAAACCTGAGCTGTCCTTTTGTCAAGTCAGTTCTCCATCGGAAAATCGATGGACGCGAACAAATCACGAGTACACGAGTTGAGATGCAACAACACGTAAGCGCTGTTCGCGTTCAGCATTTTGCGATTTATCATCGCGTTTTGCTGCCACATACAAGTGAAAACGCGATTACCAATCGTTTTTTCTCGAATGCTATAATAATACATAAATAGACCGCGAACATTGCCGTCTGATTCAAAAAGTCATTTGAGGAACTCGGACAAACGTTCGAAATGAACAAATGTGCCTGAATTGAAATTCTATTAATACATCGCAAAGCCCATGACCGCATTCACAATAATGCGAATAACAATGGCAAAAATGTGAACGCGAATTTCTGCACGAATCAATTCATGGTTTTGACAAAAGAACAACCTTGGTGCACGTACGTAAAGTGGACTCACGCATAAATGAGCCACTACGCAGTGGTACGTACGAAATTATATTTGTTTCTGTCTAAAGCAACGCGGGTGGAACGCTTAGGGAACATAGTGTCACTATAAAGGAACAGTATATATAAAATGGAAAAATTTTGATTCGGAGCAGCCTGCGACACCTAGTACCTGTGGAGAAGCAATAATATTGTTTCATTTGCTTTTCATCTGGGTCACCGAATGGCAAATAACCCAAATCAGTATCGTCATTATACGGATAGATCCGAGGGCTCTTGTAGGTGACCAGGCTCATATGCTTCTGGGGTCCTCGTTTTCCCGGCTAAAATTATGTTACGCTTTGTTTGTTCCACAGTATTGTATAAGTCGACGCACAATTATTTATCTTCCTAAACGTTCTTATTTTTGTGGTAGAAAAATTGATAAAGTGGAAGAAGGGAAAGTGGGAAGCAAATTGTAACAATAATTTGAAAACGTCTTTGTGCATTTTTCCAATTTTTTAGCTTCTCGATTTTCCAATTTTCCCTTCTTAACATTTTCCCAATTTTTCTAAAGAACTTTCTTAATTTTTCCATGCAAACTATTGCAGCTGAATAAAAACAAATTTCTAACAGCACTCTATGTCGCCCGACCTCTGTTCCACAATTTGTTAGAGAACGTTGAATAATTCAATCGAAATATTGTACTGTTCAGTTTTTTTCATGATGCATCAAGCAAGTGATATATCAAATTTTAAGGAACCCTTTACACCCTGAATTAATTTGTATTTCGAGCATCCACAATTATTGGTCACCGTGAGATATCGAACTTTGGAAGCAGTTGACCTGTTCTTGGAAGAGTTGTTTAATCTGGGTTTCAAGAGCCATTGTCTAAGAGGGTTTAAATATTATGTGTTTTGAAGGTGTGACACGACACTGAGTCCGCAGGTACCCGCCTAATCGACGGTGAATAAGCTTCGAATTTTCCGGGATGCCCGCGGGCGCAATTTGTTTGCAATTGTGTACTTGTGTGACTACCTATGACTGTGGTTTCTTAAAACAGCAAAGTTTAATGTGCCTTTATTACAGTCACATTAGAAGTAATACTATTATTCTGCGATTAGAATCACATTTGTGGGCTACAATAAGACGTCTATCATGTTATCGACCTGGTAGAGCTGAGAGTTTAGGCGGGGTAACAAGCAGAGCCCGCCTTGATAATTATGTGTAGAGCCAAGCCAGAGCCCAAGATCTGTCTGTGACAGCCGAGCCTAGTTATCTGGAAAAGCTGTAATATACTCTTACAAGCTCTTTGTAACACATATATTGAATAGTCTGCTAGAATCAAGAATACCCGAGGTTATTCCGCCAGAATTCTGAAAATCTGGAAAACCAATAAATATTTGTTAGATTTCTTACCTGGCGGTAAAGCGATGAGAGACCACTAGATCGAAGTGAAGGCACCTGGGGGGTCGACAAATCCGGCTTAGTCAAGTCAAACTAGGTGGATCCGCACCGTACCCGTGTGTCTGAAACTCGCAGATATGCTATAAATTATTATCAGAACAGCAGATTTGGACATGGTTAAAGATGAGTCGAGCCGAGCCGTATATATTTCTGGACGAGCTCAGCCGGACCAGAGGTTCGAAATCTAATTCTCTGGCCTCTACCACCTGGTTACTGTAAATCCCATTTCCTTGATTATTCGGATAGAAAAATGAATTTGTTTCCCCCAGAAGTGGATGCAAATTCACCGCGTACACAAGGAATTTGTAGCTAACTCCAACCAACCGCGCAAAACGGATTCTTGGCAACCTGAAGATAAAGGGAAATTGATTAGATTATATCATCCTAATTCCTGCAATAGCACAGAGTAAACAACTTATATCTTTTCCGAAGGATACGCCTAAGACTGATTTTAATGCAGCAAAATTACGAACTTTTCATTATCAGGAGCATCACCTAACAAAATGTAGAATTTTTTTGATTCCTTTCGTTGGCAGCTCCCACTGGCCCCTTAAAGCAAACCAAGAAGTGATGATTAAAAAGAATCATCAAGTCATTTTGACATGGATTGTTCAGAGAGCCACTAAGTATCTGGGCATAGCTCAATAAACACAATGACGTAGCTTTTCGGCTATAGCTCCGACTGCAGGATTGTCGCACTTGCGCACAACTCGGAGTTCGCCCTGGAGCGGGACTACGCCGGCCTCTGCTAAATCAGTTGTAAATTACTTATAGTTACATAATTGGACGCAGGAACGACGTGATTCTAAGTTGAATATTTTTGATATGTGATTTTTCTGTAACTATGGCATGAAATCTGTTATAATACAACAACTGTTCATTAGAAACGAGCTCGGTCGTCAGATGCGAGAATGCGTCAGTTCGCAGCCATTGGAAGTTTTTTCCGGTTCCTGTCCATATAATAGTAAAATTTTTTTTTGAGTTTTATAATTTTCTTTGGTTTTTTCAGACTAAAATTCTTTAATATTGTTTCCCAACTGCAGTTAGTTCCTTGAGAGTAGTGTTGGGAAATGGCCGGTTTTTTAAGCCAAACGGCTGGCCCTATCGGGCAAGCCTGGCTGGCCATCGGCTAATGATCGGCCGACGGCTCAATGGCCGACCGACGACTCAACCTCTAGGGGACGCCAAATGTACAGTTGACTGCCAAAAATATTCTCCTGTTACAATATGAATTTAATATTCGTTTATGCTTCTTCAGCATTTGTTGAAACTTAGATTTGTATCTTAAGGTTGTACACGGCGTACTATTGCAAGTGCCAAATCTTACGCAGTAGGCTGACAACAGCTAGACTGTACTATACTTACTGCTGGGCGAAGTCCAGTTTTGGAGTATACCATTAAACATACACCCATATAGGTTTAATAATAAACATATATTTTCTACTTTTGCTGATATATGATAAGATATTACTAGATGGTACAAAATCATGGCATGTTGATTACTGAGGATTATATATATATAAATCAAAAAGTTCTAGTAGTACGGTAATAATTCACTTGCTATATACTAGTAAACGTGTTGACCACGGCCGGCCGAGCAACGCCCCATAACTGCTGACTAACGGCTTTCGCAGCCGTCAACCGCCGGTGGCAAATCCGTCGGCCGACCGTTAACGGCCGGAAAATTGCCAACGAACCGTTGTTGGCCGACAACTTTCAATGCAGTTGCTCAACACAACTTGAGAGGGCTGTTGAGACGCAATTTGCAATACAGCGCGTACATACAAACTATGGAACACGTGCACAGTGCATGACACATTGCTAAAATTCACAAAAAATGAAATATTTGGCCACCGCCGTAAACATTTATTCCTTGTATCTCAACAACCCTCTGAAGGACCAATAAAATGGAAAATATAGCAATTGCTTTGAAAAATTTGAAACTTCTGAAAATTGAAATAATATTATCTTAGCACATCAGAAGCTTCACCTTGTGAGTAAAATCTGAGGATGTGAATATGTTGTCTGCGAAGTGTTATAGACCATTTATCAAAAAACAATAACTTAGTTCCAGGTAGGCCGTACCAGATCTTACTGGGTGAGTGTAGCGACACGTTATGGCTTATACAAAAACATTAATTTTAGGTTTAGCTCAATTTTAAACTTAGGAACGCAACGATTTGCACTCCACTTTCGCCCTTAAAGATAGCATTGACCGGAAGGCCTGTGCGGCATTCTTCAGCCTTCGCTGCGTCTTAGGATAGCTTAAGCGGTGAAATAGATAAATATTTTAGCATTCCATAATTATTTGCTAAAGTTGTTTGAACATTAATAATTGCTTTTCCGTCGCGGTCCTACGTAGTTGGTTCGGGCTACTAAACTACGAGCGAGCGATCTTAAAACCGTATTATAAAGACAGGTAATCGTTGGTCATATATGTTATTGCCTGGCAACGGTGCCACTCCGTAACATAATAAAATATTACTTTTATTTGTTTACGCCAGAACTAAAATAACTTATTTCCTTTTGTTCAGTTCAGTAATTATCTAGTATTCAACTTTTCTGTGTTCATCGTTGAATAAATATATAAGTGTATATAGTGTCTGGCAGAACTAGTTCACGGTAAATAGCTGCATTTGTGATATCGTATTCGACATTTTTCAAGCTCTAGATGGTTCTGATACATATTTTGTTAAACTGCCATCACTACATTGCGTTGACTAAATAAGTAACTCGTTTATTGCCGTCGAACCGCAGCTATACTTATGCGACATAAGAGAATCGGAAAATATTTTCACTTAATGTATTGCACAAAACGACGGTGATGTTGATTTGAACGACGAATTTCTCAAATTAGTTTCGATGTTGCATTCCATAATGCATTATCCTGGAATTACGAATCAGTTGTCTCCTCAGCTTAGGCTGTCGACTCGATGGCAATGATGAATATAAAAAACCTGTATTTTAATATTTAAAGCATGGTTCAACATTGCTTGACTTTGTTTCTATTTATATATCTGGTCTATTCTCAGAATCAATATTCTGTTTAGTGAAATAGATGTGTGTTCCAGATGACTTAGGGCCTGACATGTTCTTTGCAATAAGAGTGTTTTACTGGATTTGTTTTACACGGGTGCAACGATAAGCTCCAGGCCATGACCTTGTGGCGCACGGTACAAAGCTTTGTTACATTTGACATTTACGATTATCATCGTTTTTGAAAAATAAGCTGTCAGACTTTTTACTTGTAAGACTGACAACGAAATAACAGTAAGATTAAAGTATTATTTAAACGATTCGGCACATGTATTACAAGGATTGATTATTCCTGAACACTTTGAAGTCGAGACTCAATTCAAATTTAGTAAACTTTGGCAAGCGTTACCGGGCCGGCTTTAGAAACAGGTGCAAGGCTACAATGAACGAAATACGCAAGAGAAAAGGATGGTTTCTAAAACTGGGTTGACGGAATTTGACATTTTTCGGAGAAAACCAGGTTTGAAGAAGAAAAAGAATACAGCTAAAAGCTAAATTTAGCTAAGACTGAATCAAAAATTGCCGAAATTGAAAAAAACGGTATACAGCGACACCTACAACGATATTATGCGATGTAAAGAAACAGACCGTTATGTGTGCTATTGAAATTGACAGTTTAATAAATAGTGTGTTTTGAAAAAGCACCTATTTTACATTAAACGAAATCCGAAGGCCTGATTGAAAAACTCGCTTCGACAATGCTCCTCATGGTCGCTATCCACCGTATGTCGGACTTTGTGTGAATTCATGCATGTATGTACACCAAAAGCCATTATGGACCCGCACCATTATGTAAATATTTTGGGAATATTCCTCAAAATATGTGCCATTAAAGCACAATGGATCAATAATCAGTCAAATTCGTTTCAGATTTGTCGCAAATTTTGTACGAAAAAATGCATCAACATTGTTTAGAAAAATTTCTTCGATAGATTAGCATAAATCCTTATCATCTTAACACGTAGCGCCACGAAAAAATCAAAATTACGTGTGAGGCGTTCGGCTTTGTATTATGTCCCTGTACAGCCTTCTACAAGCTAACGGTAAAGCGTAATATTGGCACTTCGACCAATCTGAAGCAGAAAAACTGGCTTCAATAAAGCATAGTTTCTGCTTTTTTAACCGTAAGTTGTGGCACAGATATATATTCAATTTTGTATGTGTCCGCTTTAACCCTCCATTGTGCGAAAATGATTGGCCCAAACAGTGGTGTTTGTAGTTTATAGGTTTATAGTCAAATATTTCATAATCCAAACGTGCTGCGTTAACACGTTTGGAGATGAACCGAACGTTATTTATGGTTTGGTGGCTTTCATTTTAAATTCTTAAGGACTAGTAGTTGGTGTAACCGTATTGAAATGAAGGGTTACGGAATTGTTTCATCGCAGCTTCGCTACTTTGTTCTTTGTTACACTAAATTTTATTAGTTTCGTGGGTGTGGTAATGCGCCACTAAACTTAAAATGACCCCGCAACCATCCTATTCTGTATTTTTGGATAAAATTTGTTACGCAACGCTTTCGGTCAGTTCAAATTCGACGTAAAACTGTTTGCGTACACATCACTCGCGATTGAAATATAACCATTTTGTGTTCGCAAAAATTGTAGTAAATTTACCCAAATGTTTGAGAACGAAAATTTGTCGATTTGATTGTGACGTCACTTTGGCATTAAATTTGTTGCGAACACTGTATAATCCAAATTTAAATGATAATACATTAGGGAACATTTCTGCAAACTGAAATCGCCAAAATTCTGTTCGAACACAAGGTCTAATTTCTGGTACTTGATTTGATTTTGCCAATTTTCGGTTAGCGAAAAACCGAATGAAATTAACCATGTTTTCCGTAACAAGGGTTTGCGATTTGATATCGGTAATGACAGAATAGGATGGCTGGCGGGATCACCTTAAGTTTACTCACGCATAAGAAAAAAGCGGCTTTGACATGAAGTCAAAGCGGCTATAGTGGGCTTTCGTTGTGCAAAAACGAAGCAATCCAGAAGTTATGTTCTGCAGAGTCCAGAAGTTCTGTTTGGGTCTTGTATAAAGCCGTATATAATGGTTCAGTGGAGTTTAGTTGTTCGTACATTTCGTTGCATGACAACATTATGCGTTGCGAAGCATCGCTTAAACAATTTTTGGGCTATTTAGTAAATACTGAACATTTATACGGTTTTGCTTTTCGCTTACTGTGAAAGCAACCAGTCGGCAGCTATGAGGCAGCTGAGTAACTACCGTGAGAGAATCGGGACAGAGGGTGCAGGTCACCCTTCAAAATCTAGCTTGAGGAACGAGCGATTGGTTCTGCTCTAGCCCTTCCACCACCTTCCCCCCAAGAAAAAACACGCACATCGTGTTTAGAAATAAAGGTTTTGCATCCCAGAAACGAGGGCTTATTTTATAAATACGCAATACGTGTCTTAACCTGACCCTTCTTGAATCAAAATCGTTCCCAGGTGTCATCTACCATACTCAAATAGCAACCAACTAATCTGAGTTTGATTCTTCGTGATTATTTGTTTCAAACAGAATTTAAATTATAAATGCAGTAAATTATGATATATCACCGAATACGTTATGCATATTACCGGACAGTAGTTTGAATTAGGTATAGGCATCGGGTATTAAATATTTGCCCGGATACACCATACTACCTTCCAGAATTTTCTGCAATCTAAAAATTGGTGCAACTGGTATCTCATCATCTGTAAATTGAAGCAACTGGCGTGCCACCTGCAACAAGTTGGTGCAACTCGCATGCCACTACTTACAAAAAGTGACGGTTTATGCCACTATCCGCAGATAATTTTTTCTACTTTCCATTTAGGTAACCAAATCTGTTTTTTTTTGAAAATCGCAATAGTTTCAACATAAAACATATTCTTCCCTTTTATTTTACTATTGCTTTTATCTTCTTAATGGGAAGGTTGCTTGAGTTTGTGAACTTAGCGATGTCTGACCAAGTATTTCATTCAGAGCCATAATAGAAAATCATCTGAACCGCATGAATGAGCATCATCAGAAACATGATGTAATATAATAAAATGCCGCGCCCTTACCAGGCTAAGTGGATTAATAATATGTTAATAATGTATACAATTACCAAATAACCACGCAGAAAGTAAGCGTCCTTTCCTGCAAGTCATGAAGCTAAGGATGTATGTTCTTTCAAAAGTCATTTTATACTTGATGTTTAGTGCTGGTGCAGCATAATCGCACAACCAGTGCTGCAGCCGGAGGGAATTTTTCAATCAGAATCGGTCCGGATCTACACTTATTAAGAAAGAAATTAGTTTTAGCCGAGAGACATGAAATTATTTGTCCATCCATGTACCAAGTACACTGCGTCTGAATGAGTGATACAACTTGGCAAATGCTTTCCATCAGGGCCGACTTCGTGAAAAATGTAATTTGAACTGAACAAACTTACATTTTTGTCGAACCAGCTTTGATTTCATAGTGTTAAAGTAGATGTTGTCGTAAACACATTAAAAAAATTACATTTTTAACTCGGTGTGCCAAGCTTTGTTTGGTAAAAATTTCCAGCAGATAATTAATTATATATATGTTTAGTAACGAAGTACCATGCACATGTAGCAGCAGGATGCCGAAATGTCGGGAACAATATATTTTACAATTAAGACACCCTTGTCGGAATTTGGATATTATAGTAAAACAGCAAGAATATGCATTCCCAAAGTTTTTTTAAATATTGTAAGCAAAACCATATTATTATATAAAAAATTGGTATTTCCGCCAATCCGTATTTCAGCTAGAGTAGGTTGTATAAAAAATATCCTTTAATGTCGTAACCAGCAGCAGGACGGTCTTTCTTGTGGTAGATTAATTTTGTTCAATACTAAAGAGTTAACAACATTGACATATTCCTGTGGGAAAACAGCTTTCTTTGCAATAGGCATTACAAAGTCCAATATACAGAAAAATTGTACTGCTGTAAACAACAAACACCCGCAGACGACACTCGAATAATTGTTACTGATTATCAGTTTTAAACCTTTAACGCCCGAGTTAGTTTGGGTGTCATGCAATCTTTGTTAACCTGAAGCCGGCGCAGCGGATCGACCTTCGATCGCCCTGGCGAGAATGGCGTATGTAAACCGCTTAGCTATCTGGGAGCTGTTGCTTGATTTCTTAATGAACCTCTCAAAGTGAGCGAACAAAAACGCGTGTGCAAACATGCGCAGCACGATATACTCCGTTTTCATAACGCAATGCTATGCGCTAACACGAATTGGCACAGTTGGGCAGGAAACATAACATTAAACATACACACCCTTGCTTTCACTACAGAAGGTTCGAAACCGATTGCTCAGCCTCATGTTAAATCGACAATACCCTGTATTTAGATTATCTATAGTGTCATAGCGTGAAAAAACTTATAGCCATGTACGCGGGCTTCCATATGCTACCCGGATACCCGACAGGTCGGTTACCTGACTCCGGATGCTAGGGTACCAATGTCCACGCTTAGTTTAAACGTGGTCGCTTGTGTTGCTATATGTAGTAAACTCATCGTGTTTTGTCAATTTTTACGTGTTAACATAGACTTTGTATAACATAAAGTAAATCGACGGCATTTACAACGTACGACTAATCGGTATTATAATTTCTAATGGTTTATATGAAATATAGTAGATTCATTATTATTACTATGAAAACTGTACACCAAACTCATATCGTTTGTATTTATTTATATATACATCGATACGGAATAAAACGCGACGTTAATATATGAAAGTTTTGTTTATATTTATTGGCTCAAGATTTATTTGAGTTGAGTTTATTTCATTTGTTTATTACTGTATACAGTTATAAATTTGGACAGTACACATTCATAGACAAATTGTTTCATTAACTCGTTAACGCCCTAGCTAGTTTGTGCATCGTTCAGTGTTTGATATAAACTCATGCGGTGCAATTATAGATCGAATCCTGTTTGCGTTGGTCAGAACAGCATACGCAAACTACTGAGCTATCTTCGAGCTGTTGAGCGGTTCCTTAAGGGTGCGAGAAGACAAAATACTGTAGCAATAAACTCCATTGTATATGTGTTTTCATATTTTGTGAGCTTGCGCGATTTGCTGAATTGCCTTGCCTAGCATTTTCCGATTATCCAACATATTAGCAAATAATGTTGAGCTATGTGAAGGTGACGCTTTTGTTATCTGCAGTGAATTTAACAAACTGACTGCTAAATTTTTGTAAATACGACGAGATATATCAGTTAAGAGTGAATAAAATTCTAATATCATCAACGAGGTAAACAATACATGTCGCTAAAAAAACCAAAAATTCGCTGAAATTTCTAACTATGTCACGAGGTTCGGTAAAAGACTGAAAATCATACAAGACAACATCTTGTGGTATTTTGCAATGCGTAATTGGAGAATTCACCTTTCTTGTGATTTCGTATTGTTGATTATAGAAATTCACTGCCTGGTTGTCTAATCTAAATCATGTGTAGTAAAATTTATAATCAAATCCGTATACCTGTCGTATTACTAGAATGGACTTTAGTACATTGGGTAAGCCAATATAGAGGCACATTATCGCAACTACCGTTTCAGAATTTGTGTGTCATATACAATGAAATAGCTTAAGAGATGGTTTTTAGCAAAAATATAGCTACAGCGCAGATTTCGAAAACCTCATCTGAACTGAAAACACTAGAACGTACCGGCGACAACTTTAAAAGCTATCGACATAAGCAATCTTAATTTCATTCTGCCGTTATTGTTTTTAGCTGGTCCATTTTTAGCCGGCCGGGGTCTCTTCCGGCTGTATCCAACAGTACTGCCGACGACCGTGTCCAGTATTAAGTTTTAAAATCTTTTCTATGATATTTTCTTAAAATTGTAAATTTTTCGGTGTTGAATATGCGCGACATTTTTATTGGTCATTTTGAGTTTTCAAATGACGTCTTTGAATGATGTCTACCATATAAATAGTATCGGCTATACTATTTCTCTGCTACACAGTGTAAAATCTCAATGCTTTTTGACCTGCAATTTAATCTATTCTAACGAGCTTCAAAAACAGCTTACATTTTATAACGATGGCTATAGGAACCATAGTTACCTGGAGGTCCCTAAAGCTTACGGAATATGCATAAATCAGATATTGGGCAATGCTTCCTTAGTTACATTTTTGGTAGGCTAAATGTGGCAGGACGAATCCAAGACCGTTTCAGTTGATATACAGACTCCATTAGTTGCGTTCCTAACTATTATTTAGTGCTTTTTATACATATTTGCACACACATGCATTCTCTTTCAAAATTTAAACTTGTTACCGTCCATCATCATCTAGCTATAGTAACAAACAGCAATACCTACGCGATTTTAACACAAAATTAATAGTCTTTGTATTCCTATTCCGCTATTAAAGGTGTTATCGCCTCACTTTAATAGCTCAGATTATCTGTATCGGCAAATTTTTTGTTACATCACTTTATTGTTTCAGCTTTATTGACGGTAAGAGCAGAATTCGACTTGATTTGGTTCTAATAGGAGGCGTTATTTAACCTCTGGTCTTGGATAAGATAACATACAGATACATGCTTTTACCGTTATGTACCGATGGTTAAACGCAATAAGTTGTAGGAGTTACTGATATCTGGCCAACCGTCCCCGAGCTGTAGCAGCTTCTGTAATAAAACTCTGCATTAGCTTTGTAACCATATAGCAGTCTGATGTATCTTACAGCATAAAACCTTACAACTCTATTTATAATTTGGAACTTTTCACGTTGCATCTAGCGTGAAGTAGCATTTGTGGCAATCTGTGAATAATTTTCAAGTAACAGTTACCATTGCCTACAACTTGAAGATCAGATGGATCACTCCATCTATCTTTGAGTTCAGAAAACAGAGAGGTCAAATTTGATTTTTGCTGAATTAATGTTTGTTCTTACTTAAGCTAATCCCAAATGTAAATACCAACTATATAACACAAGTACTATGTAATTGCAACAGCATCAGTCGAACCAATGTCATTGTATTTTACGTTTTCACATAAATGGGTGTAGCTCCTTAACCCATTAACCGATTCATCTGATTTTACTATCAAACGACTCCGTCCACGACCATTCTAATATTTTATAAAAAAGTAAACATTTGTTGAGAAAAAAATTTTTCAAAAATTTTAGAACCAAGTGGTAACAATTGAAAGAATTAAAGAACTTGCAGTCATACATAAGTCCCTTGCCATTTTTGGACCACATAATCGAGTTGAACCAACCAAAATTATAGCTGTATCTTTCAAACCTGATTAATTTCGAAGGGTTGGGGTAAGGGGGACGACAGGAAAAGAACAAATTCAGAAACACAGATCAATCACATTCCGAAGTTATAAATGTATTAAAATTATCCAAGTATATATAATTTTTTGACTACGACCATCGAGCACAATGATTTGTAGTCTTCAAAAAATGGTATCATCCGAAGTCATTTATATTACATTTATCGAATTTCAGTCAATAAATGGGATCAAGTTTTATCGTATTTTTCTTTAAATGTCCAGAGTGGTGTATGAGTTTCGGAGTTATTTTTTAAATGGAGCCGCCAAATTTTTGAAACTACGCAGATACTTAATTATTAATAGTTGAAATCATGCTAGGGATACTTCCAGATATATGGGCATTGTACCTTCGTACATATGCGCGTTGGTATTTTGGTCATCACATATATTTTACTGCGGTGTAATCCTACATTTCAGGCTTTATTATATATACGATAGTATTAACGCGATACCAAAAACACCATTCTATTATAACAATTTCGCTACAGTTATGTTAAACCATATTCTTATCGAGCTTAATTAAAAATAATTTCGTTGTATATATTTATGCAAATTATTGGATTCATGAACTCGACATTATCCGTTGATTTTACCAGCCGGTTGTCCTTTTGTTACGAAAACCTAAGCAACTATATACTACAATGGTTGATAGTCTACTGAAATAATTAAAAAATTGCACAGTACAAAACATCAATACGTTTCATTTGCACATATATGTCGTGATAACCTAATTAAGTAAATTTATAGGAACACCAGGACTTTATCAAAATTATAGATAGATGAGCAATGAACGCGAATAATAGTATTGATCAAATTTACCATATTTACAATGTTGCACGCATGCAATAATAGCAGAAGGAATGAAAATGGTCAAATCATGTCGGATTCAAATCATGTCGGACCTACAACTACGGCAAAACTTATTAATGGGTCTTCAAGAGGCGCCGTTGCTGACTACAAAGGTGATCCAGAGAAACTCCATACACCTAATCTACACAGCTATTGTATAGTATCATGGAGGGTCTTCCTGTATATTATCGTTAGGATATTCGAAATGTGTTCGTGTTCAAAATATTATAATAATGGTAGAAGTAGTCAAAAGCAAAACATCATAATAAAACATGGCTCAATCCGAAACCGGCTTTTAGCTTTACGAACACGTTTGTATATTGTGATTACAATTTTGTCTATCATAGTTACAGTTGGGTTTTATAATTACTGCCAATACTCAGGAGAAGGACTCGTCGATGATTCGTTGGGTAAAATTTTGTTGTCGTATCGTGGAATGTCGCAGCATGACCGCACAACGCTGTACAATTCCGATATCCAAACTGATGCTCAAAGTTATAAAATAATGGCAATAGTTAGCAAAAGTGGACAAGCGGACGATGGTAACATAAAAATGAGCAACAATAAATTATGTGATATACCACATCCAGATCCATGGGATCAATCGATTCGGAAATATATCCTACCACCGGCATCGTTGGAATGTAAACAATTGCAGCCAGATCTTACGTATATTGAGCTTGATAGCGGTCGATTACGAGTTAATATTTCAGCTGCTCGAGTTTATTTTCAACTATCACCAAATGCAAGCCTCACAGATATTGATAAAGAAATGGATTGTTTCTATCGGTGTTTTGACAAAAACAACGGCGTCGATGACGATACCGTGGTCTATGGCAATAAAGTACCGTTTGGAGCAGCTAGCAACGTCCGCATTATGCCTGAAAATTGCCGGCCAATTGCTTTGTCAGAATTTATTCAGGTTGAATGTCGCCGTCGACGAGGATTACTAACTTCGGTTGTACCATCGTTCTATTGGAATCTTCATTTTACTGGCGCAGTTAATCAGACAAGGCTTAGAGAACTGATAGCAGTCAACAAAGTTATGTTTGGTAATCGTTATTTTGCTACCGCTGCAACATCGACAGGGTCTGAAATTAAGCGTCCTCTTCGACCAGACGTTTTACTATTCGTCGTAGATTCAATGTCTAGGCTTAGCTTTATTCGTACAATGCCAAAGACGCATCGTATCCTTGTTGATAAATTGGATGCAATTATTTTCGACGGATACTCAAAAATTGGTGACAATAGCTTTCCCAACGCTGCCGCGTTTCTTATGGGCCTTCAGCAATCCGAATATCCTTATAGCGAAATGACGAAACGATTTTATGACCATCAGTGGCCGCTTATTTGGAATAACTTTTCAACACACGGCTACGCTACATACTATGCCGAAGATAATCCGAGGATCAATCTGTTTTCATATTTGGCTCGGGGATTTCGCTATCGACCCACCGATCATTATATGAGGCCATATTGGCTGACACTTTGGCCCTCATTTTTGCACAGGCGATCGACTCATTTATGTTTTGGTAACACGCCTAAATATATTAGGCATCTGGAATATTTACGTAGCTTCTGGTCTGCTGACCTCTATCGAAATTTTGATGTCCCAAAATTTGCGCTTAATTGGTTGTCTGAAATTTCACACGACTATATCAATTCTGTAGGAGTAGCAGATCACGAGGTGGCGGATTTTATTGATAAAAGCGTAAGTGAACAGCATTTGAACAATACTTTACTCGTCGTAATGTCAGATCATGGGCATAGATTTGATGCAATTCGTGAGTCTATAATAGGTCGGATCGAAGAGCGTATGCCTATGTTTGCTATAGTTCCACCGCCTTGGATGCGTGTTCGATTTCCTACGCTACTGTCAAACTTGGCCCAAAATTCACACGATCATTTAACATCACCCTATGATGTTTATGCTACTTTAGTTGAAATAATAACTATTGGAGATTTTGCTCAAATCAACGATCAAAGATATTTTGGCATTAACAAAAGCAATTCAGGTGGAAATGTAAATTTTAACAGTGCTCATAATTTATACGATAATCCGTCGATTACCAGACGTCACCAACCAGGCCGAAGTCTTTTTCATGGCATTCCAAGGTCTAGAACATGCGCTGACGCCGGTATACCTGAAGAGTTTTGCCCTTGTGAAAGGATTATAGATGTAGTGAAACCAGAAAATGAGCTTTCTATACGAAAAGCTGCTGAAGTCCTAGTCAGCCATGCAAATGGCCTTATGAAAACAGAAATCTCATTACATCAATGTGCCATTCTTCGATTAAATTCGATCCGACATGCTGAACTGATACTGCCCAGCAACGGCGTAATAGCCCCACCGTATAGACCATGGTATGAACATCTTGTTCTAGCTGTCAGAACTCCTATAGTAGCAGCAATCCAAAGACTACATCAGTTCATCGCTCGAAGTTTCATACCGACTAATGGTACTGTTGGATTGGAAAACTTACGGGATACAAGGTCAGATGTTGGTGTGCCTGGGCTGAAGTTACGGGTAACGGTTACGGTTAAGCCCAGTGGCGCTTTGCTGGAAGCTTCGCTACGACACAACGCGCAGTTGGATACCTTTACGGTGATTGGCGATATTGAACGAATTAATCGCTACGGAAATCAATCAGTTTGTGTCCAATCTGCTTTTCTTCGAAAGTACTGTTATTGCATAGGATAAGACGTGATAATGATCTCAATTTGTTATTCACATACAGGGTCGACGTTCTTAAACAGTATGTGGTTACAGTGCAGATATATTCAATCATATATATGTTATATAGTTGAGTGGGCCCTAACCTGACGACGTATACAGGTCAAACTTCACCTAGGCTGAGTCAATCTTAACTCAGAATGGAAGAAATCTGACTGCTACTGAGTCTAATATTGATAAATTTTTGAACTAAAAAATTATTGTTCGGACAGAGCCAAACTTCGACTCAACGGTTTTTATAGTGTAGGTATAAGCTGCTATGGTTAATAAAATCTGGAGTTGCTGTGCCTTAGGGATAATGTGCATATATTGCCATAGAGGTAGGGCGTTATCACTGGAGATCAGACTCACCCCATCTGCGAGGGCCGGGTTACCTATCCTGACAGCTGACATTACCTCTTCCCCTCTCTGGAGGCAACGTATGCGCCGAACGTATAGATACGTTTTCGGCGCCGAAGGCCTCCCAACGGAAACCCAGAGTACTCCGTACCTCGGACCTCGGTTAATGTATGATAATGTGGCTTAAACTCCTCTGAACAATATATTTTGCGTTGTCTAAATAATAACAGTGAAATATAATATGGGTTTAATGCCTTGATAGGCGACACATAAAATGTTAACTATATATACATACGAAGTTGTCGTGTTTCCATTGCCCTACAGCTAAGGCATGACCTGTATTTTTACCGATCTGTTAAAAGACTAAAAACATTTCGTCTAAGCGGACTTAAAATCAGTTGTATTAATTTCGATGAGTACAATACCTGGTTCTGCTGAAATCAAACATTTGTCACAGTTTGAATTTGTGATGGAAATTCTGGTGCCAAACTGTACTGTCACATAAATTATGTATATATAGACCAGTTCGTATAATAAAAGTCAGACTGTTTGAAATTTACGGCTCCAAAAACGAAGCTTACCACAAAATCGCACAGGCGTTGTTATTAGCTCACTTTGTGATATTGTATTAGCTGAGTGAATGATAGCAAAATCAGCGAAATCGGTTCACGGGTTAATGACTTAGTATCAGGGTAAAGTAAGGCTTTGGCTCACGCTTAGCCTAATCCTAAATCGTTTATTCGTGATCGAATACAGCTGGTTTCATTCGACTCACATCGTCAATGCGGTTCGAATGACTAAAAATTGTACATTTATCGAGAAAAATTCTTTTCGAAAATTTTGCATACGTTTGGGAACCCAAACAAGTCGAAAAACTCTGTCATAAAAACCCACATAGATATTTCCTCAACCACTCGTCGAGCTAAGTCGAATGCTAATAAGTTTACAGCTGTAGCTTCAAAATTGGTCAATTTCGGGCTAGTATATAACCGTAATGACCTCCCGTAGGTACGTTGTAACATAGCATATGCAGATATATGATAAAGTTGTGCTATAGCTAGCTATGTCAGAAATATGTTCGAACGCCGGTTTCAATGCATTCTCGAATTTGCATGCATGGTTCGGCAGCTAACTGGCTAACGATGTAAAAAATCTCAACATTCACCGAAAGAAGTTCTACAAGTGTTACTTTAGCCAGGTACACATCATATAAAATTAGTAGATGAAAAACAAGGGTTTTACCCCCCTCCCTCCTCCCAGCTGGTGAAGTCGAATTATGTGGCAATTATTGCATGTTTTGAGCCCCCTCCACATATGTGGAGGTGGCTATCAGACTATAATCATAAATATGCATACGTATGGTGGCTAAAAACGTTTCGGCCTTACTAAGGGCCTGATCAGGTGTCTGTAGGCTGCCGCTACGCTTTTTTGTTGGGAAAAATACATTTACACAGCAATACACAGATAAATATCTTCAGTAATCACATAACTGCTTCAATTTCCACTGTCTCTTCCTCGAGTGAACTGATTGAGAATATACATATGCTGTTACGAAAGTATTTTGTTCTGTAATAACACAAAGTATATGACCTGGATCTTTGTTCAATCCTAGGAATCCAACTACTTTGCTGAAACTTTTGAAGTGTTCCACACGACTGTCGGGTCGAAGAAAATGCTCGTCGCCGTTAAATACTGTCTAGAGTACATTTCGTTTTTAGTCACCAATCAGGAGTGAATTTCCACGCACATAATATCGTGTATGTCTTTTGATAAAATGTTCGCTAAACTGGAGCTCCATGCTGATTTTATTTCACATACATGTTATCCTTTTTAAGACATTTTATCCCTGCCAAGGGAATCATCAGATGGCTTTATACCGAATGCACGGTATCGGCTACCATTATGTTTTTTCTTTTTACTTCAAATCAAACATGTTACACAATTATACAAAGACTGTTTAAAATTGTTTTCATTCTTCGTTAAAAATTCCACCACCTTGATCAACGCTTGTCATCTTCGTTTAATCTTGATCAAATTTTCTTCTTCTAACCAATTTCGTTTTGAAGATATACATTGCGTACATATTGATCCATTATTGATACGCTTCACGAATATTGATTCCAATGTATTGCTGACGAAGAACTTCATCCATATCGTATGTTGCGAGATGTTTCATAAATCTCGCTCCCATATAATGGTTGGGTTTTATCGCGGATATACTTTCACAGCAATACGTAACTGAACGAAGTACAGCGACATAAGAAGACGTATTGCTAAAAGGGAAAGTAATAGATATCAATTACTCAGGATCTATCAGTGAACCGTCCGGCACTGGTAGCTCTAAGGAAACTAATTAGCGTAATTCTAAGGCAGAGGTTAAGGTACTCAGATAAACGCAACGATCGAACCGTCCGGCGATCTCGTGCCAACCTCAAAAGAGGAAATTATAAGGAAGTACTAGTGCAGATCTATGGCAAAGGTTAAGGTATTCAAATAAACGTACGAATCGAACTGTCCGGCGGTCTCGTACAAACCTCATAAGAGGAATTGGTAATACACACCCTGATCACAAGTAAGAAATAACTTACTCAGAATAATAGTGCGCTCAAAAGTGAGGCAGAGAGAAAATATTTGGTACAAAGTTTAACCGTAAAAACCGAGTGTTGGCAAAGTGTGACAGTTCTAATCACGGAGTGTCGAGAGTATCTGGAGTCCGATTAGTATATATAGTGGCGAGATCAATTATACTGGAAGTGGTCAAGTACTCAAAAATTAAAATACAAGGTGTTTAAATAGTGCGTTACGCGGAACCGAACCGTATTATCAATGTTGTTCGATTTACTAACTTTGAGTAAAACTTCTAACTTCGACTGGTTTGACTCCATATCGGAATCAAAGCAACGCATTAGAAAAAGAAGTACGCTAATCTAGGTAACGCGCGCCAAGGAATAATCAATAATCCCCACCGGCATACTACTGGCCACGCGTACGTACCACATATTCCCTCCCAATTTAATAATCCGATAGCCGTCATAAGAAATTATGATGCAACCCCATCCAAACAACACAAAACAACATGCTGACCACGATGTCGTGTAAAAGTGGGGAACAAATTTAATAAAATAAGTTGGTCTGTATTTTCACAAAAATTGAAATGGATCCCAGTCACAAATAAGGCATAAGCGAAAATAGAAATTACTTATATTGTAATAAAAATTAGTAGACCACATAATCGGGACGAATTACGCAAGTCCAGCAAAAAATTTAAAATATCAAAATGCCGCTCCAAAGAATGCAATCTGGAATAAACGCACAAAAAGAACTGTCAGTCAAACCCAAAATTACAAATAGTGAAGATCAAATGTCGAACAATACAACAAAAGACCTCGAAGAGATAATGCGCGAATTCGACCCAAATACACTGGAACTGAAAAGAAATGAGTAGTAATGCTTGTAGCAAACGTATACCGAAACGTTTCATGAAGAAGCAAGCATAGAGGAACTGTTTTCAAATATGAGAAACCCGTGAAAAACTATCCGGAGTACCATACAAAAGTTGCAGTGCCAAAAACACAAGCAATTACAGTTTATTGAAAGGCACGCAACATTAACAGAACAATTACAACAGTTCTGTCAAAATATTGAACCGAGTGAACCGAAAATTTCGCTGGCTCAGCCAAGAACGGAATGACGAAATACGGATGATGACGAAATAACGATAATTCGACAAAATATTGACAGTGGGCAGGAACACTCGAGAGAACGAAATCAAAACAAATATCGACCGAAAATTATAATTCAAGGCGTAGAATACGACGGACCTTTCAATATTTTTCAAATATGTACAACACCGCCGAGTAGCAATAACGCGGAACAAACGAAAGTAATAACAATTACGAGTAGTGATCAAGCAATAACAACATGGAACGGAGTACGGTCGAAATCCAGCAAATTACGAAACAACATCAATCAGTGACAATTAATAAAATAAGTGTAATTCAAAGTGGAACCCAAAGCGAAATGAGCCAAATGGACGCAAACCAACATCAATTAGCGACAATCTCGAGACAATCAAACGTGTATCGAAATCAAAACAATGTTAATCAATGTGATATGAACTATAATCAGAACAGTATAAATCGAAATGAACATTGTTTTATTCAAACACAAAGCACTCAAACCATGACCAATGGGTATGCAAGAAGAACAACGTAATACGAATCGAACTCAATTTAAACCAAGCGATGATCAAACGAATTACAATCAATACAGTATTCGCGGAGAATTAATTAACACAAATCAAGTACAGTCCGATACGAATTACGAGCAAGCGGCAAATTCAAAACAATCCAACAAGCAACCCAATCAAATGCAAATATGTTCAAATAAAGAACGAAATAATACAAGCGAGATGACGAATGCATGGAACCAAATACAAGTGCCGCGCGTATCAAATAGTGGTACAACTCAAATGGCGAGCATGTACAATCGAATTCAATTTCCGTATATAACAACGAATTATGGCGCTTTTCAAACAATGAATACTTGGAATCAACATCAAGGAATAACAACCGGTATAATTCAAAACGGGGCACATCAATATTATGGTACAACACCAATATCCCCACAAAGCAATCAAACACCATTCGTTACGAACAATTCAATGATCAACCCTGGAGTACCATTAGCAACGGCAACACCATATGTACCAGTATCAACAACCACAGCAATCAATGATGAATCAAAATCAAGGTCAACAAAATAATGGTTTAGTGCCATTGAACCAACAATTAATTGAGTCATTGATCAATGTGGCAACCAATGAACCGCCACAAGTAGCAAACGTAATGCAACGACCGAATGGCCGAACAATTTTGGTCAAAATCGAAAACGAGGTGCGCAACTTACAATCGTACAAAGGCGAAACAAGCTTTGAAAAATTCCGTAAGGAATTTGAAAAAGCACTAGCTCAAGATGGTATCGATGACGAACAAGAAAAGGTTCGAGTATTCAAAGCGAAAATGCGAGGAAAAGCAGAATACCTGGAAGTGCTGACACTCGAGAAAGCCAAAGAATTGTACAAAACTACGAAAGGTGTGCCCGAAGCGATTGCCGAAGAAATCCTCAAGTCAACATTAATAACAGGATTAAAAGATGCGATCTGAAAACGTTTATGCGCAACGAAACAAGAAACTTTCGTAACATTATCCGAGAAAACAGCGGCAGTCGAAAGTCTAGATAAACAAATGACCGAAGGACTACTAGGCACAAACGAACAACGAACAAGGTATCGGGAAGTACAATCAAATCGGTCAAATCAACTTATAAGAATGAGACCAAATAGCAACCAAAAATGTGGCGACCGAGAATACAAAGGCCACAAACACAATGCTCACAACGGTGGAATAACCAACCGATACGATTACAACAACCACAACAACAAATGGTACAGTCATGGTCGATCTCGATACCAAAGATACCAACACAGATGGATACGAATTATGGACAAACGGGAATACAACAATCAACGCCACAAGTAATGTACCCAATACAACAAACACCACAAGAACTCATGCAATCTCATATTACCTGGCCACAGCAACAAAGAATGCCAGCACCAGTAGCAAATCAACAACCATAAATCCGGCAATCGTTAATGAATCAAACACCGCGGAGATTTAACAGATGCAGAAAATTGGGTCATAAAACGGAACAACAATGTTTTTCAAGAAATCCTGCTCAAATTGCAAAAGAAAATCAAAGAGTAAATCAACAACAAAACAAACCAATCAAATGGAGAAACAAGAAGTCAGTTATCAAAATCGAGCACTAGAATACGAGCCATGCAACTATCCAACGGTTATATCAAGATATTATTTCGATACGTACCCAGAAGGCAACAAAAGATTACGCGGACTATATAATTGATACGGGATCGCAAATCACGATTATCAGCGAGGAACAGTACGAAAAACATTTCAAACATTTGCCACTTCTAGAAACAGCATTGTACACAGTGGGATTTAATGTCGAATTAGCGGAAAGAGGAGCAGGCTATTTTTTGTACAAGTCCACGTGGAAAAGAAAATACGAAAGATTCGACTTATCGTAATCAAAAACTTTCCAAAAATTGCGAAATATGGACACGACTTCTTGGCTGCTTTCGCGTTAGTACTTGATTATCAACAACTGAGAATCATCAAATTGAACAATCAACTGATACCCCATAACTGTCGAATCAATGAAATGGGAACGGTCAAAGATATAGAAGATACTCAAATTGAAGCTTGTAAATGTTCCTACAAACAAACAATACCACCATGATCGTCAAAAGTTCATCGAAGCCAAAATACCAGACGGAGTAAGTGATGGCAATACAATAGTAGTGGAACCATTGATAAAAGACAGTAATAGCCTAGCAATACCAAATAGCGTGACTAAATTGAAAAAAGGCAACATCATGGTACCAGTATGTAATCTAAGCACGATAGAAATGGAGATCATCGAAGATCAACCGCTGGTACGCAAAGTAGAAGAAACATCATAAGAACGGTGGTTAACGAAGAAAATGTTCAAAGAGCAATTGATCGCTTCGAAAAGAAACAATCAAAGAGCCGAATAGAAAAAAAAGACGAAGGAAAATGGCTCCAAATTGGAAAACGAGGAAAGCCAATAATTAAATCATGGGCTGGCGAAATTCAAATAAAGAATCAACAAATAATATCGATGGTGGACACAGAAGTACAAGGACGAAAAATGGAGCAACGACGATTCAATATCGAACAGTTCCAAGAACGAATACTACGTCAAACGGAGCACATGAATAATATCGAATAACCAACCGAGATCTCGAAAAATCGGTTACTTACGATGAAGGGAAGGCGTACTTAGCAACAGTACTGCATAACTACCAAGATGTGTTTTAAAAATCATATTTCGATATTGGTATCAATATGCAAATGGGACACTATATTCAAACCACAGTCGATAAACCGATACACCAACCACTACGACGTCTACCGTATGTCGATAGAAACCAAGAAAGCAAACAAGTACAAGAAATGCTTGATCAAGGTGCAATTAGAAGTTTACATAGCCCGTGGGCTTCACCAATCGTCCTAACTAGGGAACGACCGAACAGTGGAAATGACCGAATATTCGGTCATTTTGAAATGACCGAATACCGAATACTAAGCAGTGTTAATATGGCGGAATCGCGAAAGGCGTTGTACATACTAGCATATATTGTATATATATATATATATATATATATATATATATATATATATATATATATATATATATATATATATATATATCGCTGCCGATCGACTGATCTTCATGCACAACAACCTACGCTACCTAAACTTCAATTATTAAAACTGAAACAATACGGTTACGGTCCTGTATAGGAAAAGGTGTTGGCGTACCTTGCCTCCGGAGTCTCATAGCCCACTCCCAAGCTGTTACCCGTGGCGATGGGATGAATGGCAGATGGGTGATCTGTCGCGAACGGGAAAACATGACTGATAAAGAGATCTTGTTAATATGGTGAGCTCACTGCATGGTTCGTGTTCTTTACATATTTTTGTCATTTAATGAGAATATATGTTTTGCTGGAGCTTTATTGATCGACCAACTATTTGGTATTCGGTGATTTTTTTCTGATCGAATACCGAATAGTGCTAAAAATGACCGAATACCGAATATTCGGTCGAACCCTAGTCCTAACTAACAAAAAGGACGGAACAAAAAGATTCTACGCGGTCTACAGAATGCTCAACTCAGTCACGGAACGAGATAGTTTTCCACTGCTAAGAATTGAAATGTTAGGTGCATTACGTGGAGCAAAGTATTTCTCAACCTTGGATTTAAAATCGGGATATTGGCAAGTACCATTGAATGAACAGGACAAGGAAAAACAGCATTCATATGCCACGAAGGATTCTTCGGATTCAACGTTATGCCCTTCGGATTAACGAATGCACCTATAACGTTTCAAAGAATGATGCAATTGGTTCTAGCAGGCGTTCTGACGGAATCGTGTTTATGCTATTTAGCCGATATCATAACATTTTCGACATTTTAGGATCACTTGTACGACATCAACCAAGTATTACGGCGGCTACGAGAAGCGAATCTCAAGGTAAAAGGATCGAAATGCGAATTTTTAAAAGAAGACATACCGTTCCAAGGATACATAGTGTCAAACAATGGAATATCAACGGATTCTGGAAAGATTGAGAAGATACAGTACTTCTCAAGCTCGAAAGCAGTGACATAACTCAAAAGCTTTCTTTTTTTAACGGAATGTTATAGACTATTTGTACCTAATTCTGGCTACTCCAAACTTCGGAAATTATAGCCGGGGGGCCCCCCGGCTCACTTGCCGGGGGGTACCGGATTTTGCCGGGGGGCTTGAGCCGGGGGGTACCGGATTTTGCCGGGGGCTTGAGCCGGGTGCTCCCCGGCTATCTTGCCGGGGGTTGCCGACTATACTACAAAGTAACTAAATTACATAGTTTTCTACACACTTTGAAGTTTTTCTTTTAGGAAATTTCGATACAGATCTTGCCGTTACAGTTTGGGAAATGAAATTCAACAAGCGGCGCGTTGCGCTAACACCAGGAAGTAGAGATCTGAGTGAGAAGCCACTGCTGCGTACAATGGAGAAAAAATCAGAGGGTCGCAAGCAGAAGTATGAGCGCCGGTTGCGGCAGCATGAGCCACGACAGTGGTCTACCACCGTTGTATCAGCAGATGGGTATGGTACAAACCTGGACAATGATTGTGTTTTTCTTGATGACGACGACAACTTCGGCGTAGCTGTAGATGTCGATTATGATGATGAAAATTACGGCTGTGAGGATGAAGAAGATGAGGTGGAGGAGAGAGTGGTGAATCCAGACGATGATAGTGATGGAAGTGGTGACTTTTGCGAGCATGGCGAAGAGGAGGATGTGGCAGAAGGTTGCACGGAAGACGACGGCGGAATTGAGGTGCAGAGTGCGCCTGGTCCGTCGTGGCGCGCGTAAACACACACATATAAACACACAAGTACAAACACACAAACACAGACAAACAGATACACCACACAGACAAACATATCCACACAAGCAACCACTTACGAATACACAAATATATGACAACACAAATCGCGGCATTCATATCAGTTTGATGAGGAGGCTTAGTCGTCACTGCACGTTGCGGTACCGCAGTCTACCAACGATGCGCATCAACGTCCAGCAGCTGATGCAAATCTTACGGCGAAACGGAACATTTGGTAAGAAAATCTCATTATATGAAAATTGAGCCGGGGGGCAATTTGCCGGGGGGGTGACCAAAAAATTTGCCGGGGGGCTTTGAGCTGGCGGGTAGCCGAATTTTTGCCGGGGGGCGCGAGCCGGGGGTACCTCTGCTCAGCCGGGGGGCAGCCGAAAATACCGGCCCCCCCGCCCCCCCCACTTTGGTGTAGCCAGTAATTGTGGAACGATAGCAGCACCATTATGCGATATCACAAACAAACGGCCAAGAATGGCAAAATTTAGTCAATTATGGACGGAAGAGACTCAACAAACATTCTCGAAGCCAAATTCCCGAACATTTTATTACTAAAGTCGGTAATGCAATCCAACGACCAAAATGGGCTTTGTTACGCGGCTCTCTGAGGACGCAGAATATGGGCCAAGAGGACCTATGAGACCCAAAGTATACGAAAACGGTAAAAAGTTTATTCTCTATATACCTGCATACGCTGTGCTTTATTTAGTATGTGTTCCAAAACTGAACCACTTTTTGCCGAATAACATTGCTAAGTGGCTAGGTGGTACCACAATGACTGGTTTTCTTATTTTAGACGCTGAATTAAAATTTAGGTTTGTCGCATACCGTCAGCGTTTTACTTTATTTCGATATCTTTAGTGAGTGAAATATGTAACAGAGCACGTTAGAGAAGATTGTAAATATCTGTTTTTCCAGAGGTTTCATTTCTGCATGTTTTCGGTATCTTAATGAGTGAAATAAATATGAGAAAAATATTGTTAAAATCTGCTTTGTAATGGGTCCTGGCGTCTTTTGTTCAATATTTTAGTGACTGAAATAAGCACGGGCATTGTTACGATTGACAAAACATTTTCATTTTAAGGAACCAGTGTTCCTTTATACATTTATTGTTGATGGATTTTTTGCAATTTGCAAATTTATTAAGTAAATACATATATACTAGTAATTAGAGCCAGCTTAACGAGGTTTTGCTAAACACTGGTATAAATTGCTTGTGATAACAGGGAACTGAAGAAGACAGGTCAAGACTGAATGCGTGTCATCCTGGACACTAACTTGTTACAGATTCGCTCCCAGTACGCAACGTGAAAATGACACACACTTTGAATAGAAAAGAAAAAAAGGACAGCTAATATTGAGCTGATCTGTAGCTGTAGTGATGAGTACAAGAATGGCTTGAAAACGCTGCACGACTAAGAATGTAATCCATATTCGGGTTTCTCCTGACATCATCTGGTCCGAAAAAATTTTTTGACATCGCATCGATAGCAGCGTATTTGATATATATATACGTACCATTATACTTACCTTTCTTCTCCAGGAACTGGTTGTGGACTTTAAAAAGGAATGTTTCGGTTGTTGTGGAACGTGTAGTTCAGCAGTGACCAGTAGGCCAGGAGAATATTGAGCCTCGTGACGACGAGGCCAGAAATTTTGAAAAAAACAATTATATCAATTGTCATAATGGCAAACAGTTTTGAGCATGTAGCCTTTGCTTGAAAGACGATAACGATGGTGCATTTACGACATTTGAAGGAAGACTGTTCCATAGACGAACGGTACGGGGAGAGAAAAAATTGCAGCGAATATTATGGCGAGGAATATCGAGGGTTTGTAGTTTCAAGTTGTGGCCTGTCGTTAGCGGACAACCCGGTGCCAAGAATTGGTGAACATCAAGGTCAGCTAAGCCATGAGTCATCTTATAGAGAAGAATTATGTCACTGCGAGTTCTACGAGTTTTCAGAGTTTGAAGACCAAGATAGCGCAGCCTGTCTTCGTAGTCCCAGTCACGTATGGCAGGAAGAAGCTTTGTGGCATGCCGCTGGACACGTTCGACAGTCTTAATGTTCCTCCCACGGTATGGCGGCTAGACACATACTGCATATTCGACATGGCCGAATCAAAGATCGGTACAATTGTAACCAAATGCGTTTTGTCCAATGTTGGATCGTATGTCTTATAGTGTTGAGGACGCGATGTGCCCTAGTAGCTGCGAAATTACACTGTTGTGTAAACTTCAAATCACTTGATACGGTGACACCAAGATCTCTTTCTTCAGTCGATTCAATTAACAAATCTCCTCCCAATGAGTATGCTGCACGGGGATTATCATGGCCACAATACATGACATGACTCTTGTCCCTATGGATTGAGACGCCCCATTTGTGACAAAAAGTGTCTAGGCCATTTAAGTCTAGTTGCATGGACTCAAAACCAATATCAGGAGTTCGCCGCAACATTCGACGAGCTAGCCTGAGATCATCAGCAAACTTGTATATGCCGCAACCGCAAGCCATATAATCGTCGACATCGTCAATAAAAACAAGAAACAGAAGTGGCCCGAGTACAGATCCCTGTGGGACACCACTCTTGACTTGTGACACAGTTGATGATGCACCGTTGACACTAACATATTGACGACGATTAAACAAATAATTTCGAAACCACACAAGCAAGCTGTCACAACTACCATACATCTCTAATTTGAAAAGCAACGCCTCGTGATTGACCTTGTCAAACGCCGTTTGAAAATCGACGTAGACCACATCTAACCAATAATTTTGGTCTACTACTTTTGTGGCGAATTGTAAAAATTCCAGCAGCTGTGTGGTAGTCGACCGTCTTGACACAAAACCGTGCTGAGACGAATATATCAAACGGTTTGTTATCAAATAAGCTAGCAACTTATCGCGGACCAGAGTTTCAAAGACTTTGCTAAAAGAAGATGTGAGTGAGATAGGACGATAGTTTTCACCAGAAGCCCGGTCACCTTTCTTGTGGATGGGAACAACTCTGGCCAATTTCCAACTGCCAGGGAAGACACCGGAGGTGATAGACATGTTGAAGACAGTAGTCAGCGGTTCAACAATTGTGTGCTTCGTATAAAACAAAAATTTGTTGCTGATGCGATCATGACCCGGCGAGGCATCTAGTGTAACTTTAGATAATACTGCCAACACTTCATCAGATGTGAATTCCATAGATGGCAGTCTGTGGTCAGTTTTCATGTCATATATGTAGATATGTATAGCATATATATATGCCATAATTATCATCAAAGCCATAATGATGTCTCACTTGTTTTCAAACGCAACGTGAGACCGAATGAACTGACTATAATCTACTCCTGGATTTAACATTACATACATACATAATACATCCATATATGCATTGTTCAAGATGTTACTAAACTACACTGCAGTTTTGACATGTGCAGCAAATTTCTTCCTCCGGTGATGAGAAAGACGAAAAAGCATGAAATTTATAAGTCACAAATTTTAAACACTAGTGTTCGCAAGCGACTGCAAGCGGAGCGAGCATGGCTGCTAATAAATACTTCAAGCTTGGAATATTACCCAAATGCACTGAATCATGTTAATATTCAAATGTCAACGTTTTGTGGACGAATCGACCAACCCTAAAACCAGCCCGCAATAACATGCTACAAAAGCAAAACAGGTGTTCTGTAATTGATCGGCATACCCTGAAACACACCATATCCCACTGGGGCGACATCATACAGCAACCATCGGTCTTCGATAGCTATAAAGTTGTATTACATGTGCTCGAAAACCTATGAATAGATGGCGTAACGCTCATACACCGGAATAACATGTCACAAAACGGCGTTATTTGAAAATGGTTGTTGGTGTTGTTCGACATGTCCAACTTGGACCCATAGCTACACAGGCTGTCGCCTTACCAAAAATAAATAACAGCAAAGTAGTAGTTCTCGAAGGCAGGATTGCGGGAGGTGGTCTCCGCAGCGAAGCCTTTATCTCGATATACATAGGTGGCAAAAGATAGATACCAGGATGGCCACATTTCAAAAAATGTGACCCTGGGGCCCATTTTCGCCCAGAAGATCGGGTTTGCAGGTTTAGCATGAAAGAGTATATATATACAAAAAGACAGAATTTGTGACCAAATAAAAACTTTCTTGAAAGTCTCTCCGTTGATGAGTTATGATCTCCACAAACGGGTATCGAATTTTTTGCGATTTTTGCAGCTAGCAAATTCATAAGGGGAAATTCCGCTTGATTCGGTCACTCCGTTTGAAAAATTATTTTCCGGCATTTTAACGATGTAGGCTCCGAGCATCACTTGCCATATTTGATGGATATCACGCTAATATAACTGTTTTGTTTTATGGTATTCAACAACCCCGAAGACCTGCGAACATATTTGGGTTTTTTGCAAAATTGTGTGCTCGGTTGTCATACTCGCTCCGTTTTAATTAAGCAAATGTTGAGACTGACAACATTAAATACACCAAACGCACTTATATGTTCAGCGGAAAATTTGGCAACTCTTTGAAGAAGTGTAATTTTTTATATTTGATAAAATAAATATTTTGGCATGAACTATTTACGCGAAACATACACTCGAGCTTTCTTTTCGCAACCGCATCGAGAAGTAACCGTTAGGACAGGTTAGTAATAAAATTTTATTAATACAAGCAAATTAATTTGAATCGAGGAGTAGGAGCTTCGCATTACCATTTTTGTCAACTGGAGTCACCAAATATGTTTTCTGAGTTCGTAACTGTTATGTACCGAAAAAGTTCCAAATGCACATGACAACTGCTGGCTTGTAAACGGTAAATGTTTTTGGCTTGCTATCGTATATCTCGGTTTGTAACTATATTTTCTGCGATTTTCAAAATTTGTAGATGAAGTAAATATGTTGAACTGTTTAGCGTGAGATAAGTGTGATTATCTTTAATTAATATAGCTACTCAATAGGGAATAACCGGAACCGATATTTACCGGAACCGGAACCATCCATTGAAACTGGTTTCGGGACCGGAACCTGGTCTTAGAAACTTATATAGTAATACCGATGACGGAAGAAATGAAGGTACAGTGGATTTAAAATGTATTAAAAATAACTTTTACATTAAATTTAAAGTATTGGGATGGTATGATTTCCCTTCTAGAACTTTAAAGAGACTGAGGAAGCTAACAGGGTCTATTTATCGATGATCAGTATGTCGGTTTTTACACTCCCAGAGCAAAAATTCCTCTCACAATACATCCTCGCGTATACTTCGTCAAATTGAATGTGCTTATAACACAGGGTGCGTAGTATAAACACTTTTGCTTTGTCTCCAGTCGCTTCCCTTTACTACACGTACGTTTGTTACAAGTTATTCTGTAGGCAACTTGAAATTATTGGTTTATATAGTTCTAAGAAAAAATGATAGAAGGCATATATAATATAATTTTCTGATCAGTGGTCAGAGACACTATTTAGGCTAGTGTTGGGCAACCAGTGCCCGTTAGTTGATAATGATTAGTTTGATACATAAGTTTAATAAGATAGTAGATAAGGATTAGATAAGTTATGCTAGTTGATTTCTAATCAGAAAGCTATAAACGGGACAAACTGTGATACCTCTCGCATAGTTTCAATAAATACAGTATATTGCCAAGAACGCTGTTTCTTGCTGAGTTGAAGATAGCGCCACTTTACTTCAATGTAGACTGATTTACAAAGTTTACAAGCGCATTGGCTGATGCTTGACGCAATTTATGTTAACCAAGCTTACAACTAAGTACTTCCACATAGCCCATACTCTGTTACCGAGTTGGACCGGTTTAATTCTAGCAACCCCGAAGACTTCTGAATGTGTAAAATAGCTGCTACAAGCATTGACCTGGCTTTGTTTTGTTAATAAACTCATGTTAAAAATGTGTCCTACTTACGTTTCACACATCAAATTGCTGAATTAATTTTTTCTTTCGTTTGGTTGTGTTGGAACTTGATCATTGTGTATACCAATATTACATAGATTACCTATTTGGAATGAATTACAGATGAAAGCAAAAATTCGGAAAGTTTCAAACAAAATTTTTAAACCGGAATTCCGGTTAAGGTATGGTTTTTGTTCTTGGCCGGAACCGCAACAGGAACACGATTTTCTCCGGAGCCGGAATTCCAGTTACTCCCTGCTACCCAGCAACCATCGCGAAGTGTTTTAAGCAAGCGTATGTTTTAGTCAGCCTTCTGTTTTTATATAATATGTACTATATATATGTTATTTGTTCAAACATATGCTATGACATTACGAATAATTATCTATGTTTACTAAGAGTTATATCCAATACTGTTCAGTAAAATTGTGTACTTATAGCTTAGAATAACATATAAAAATTGGTTTAGTAGTATCTGTAAGTTTGTCTAGTTTAGAATTTATGAATGACAAACTAGCATAATAATTGTTGGCTGACTAATCCTCTTAAAGGATGATCCTGCGGAATTTTTTGGAATTCAAAATGCTGTAATTAGAAACAAGAACTTTTGAATATAGATTTAGTTTTTACTAGATTTAGCGTATATTGTTCTGGTTGGTATATACCAGGGAATAACCGGAACCATCTATTTAAACCGGATCCGGAACCGGACCCAGAACCTGGTCATCGAAACACATATATAGGGAAACAGTTGAAGGATGAAATGAAGATACAGATTAAACTTAAGGTATTGTGATAGCATTATTGCTTTTTTGAAACTTTAAAGAGCATGAGGAAGGTAATAATGTTTATTTATTCGATCAATATGTCGGGTTTTGGACACCCAGTGCAAAAAATGCAGTGGTATATATATATATATATATATATATATATATATATATATATATATATATATATATATATATATATATATATATATATATATATATATACCTTCTATTATTTTATCTTAGAACCATATAACCCAATAATGTCAAGTTTCCTACAGAATCACATGTAACAAACGTATGTGTAGTAAAGGGGGCGACTGAAAAGGCTTGCGAGCGTGTTTCTTCTACAGAGCGTAAATGTTTATTCTATGCTACATGCGTTATAAGCGCATTCATTTTGACGCAATATACGCAATCGTGTATAGTGGAAGCATTTTTTTTGCTCTGGGGGTCCAAAAACTGGCATATTGATCGACAAATAAACATTCTTTAGCTTCCTCAGTCTCTTTAAAGTTCCAGAAAGGCAATAATGCCATCGCAATACATTAAGTTTAGTGTAAAAGTTATTTTTAACACATTTTAAATCCACTGTACCTGCATTTCTTTGTTCATATGTTTTACTTTACATAGGTTTCGAAGACCAGGTTCTGGTTCCGGATCCGGTTTGAATGGACGGTTCCGGTTGCTGGTTCCGGTTCCGGTTATTCTCTGATACCTATTTATATGTATAGGGTTAGCGTACCTATGTCTGGCCTGTCCACAGCCCTCCCAAAAGTGGGGGGCTCCCATGTTCAACCTCGGGGGAAAATTAAATGTGGGGCGGGGCAAATTTTGTTTAAAAATACTAAATATTTCCGTATTTTCATGCATTTTTATTACGTGAATGTATTTTTAAGCTAAAAAACTACCTATATTTTAGCATTATAAATAGTGGTAATTAATGTTTAAACAACATTTGCAAACAAAAACAAAAATTTTTCAGACAAAAATTTTTTGGAATTAGTTGAACATGGGGATTTCGGGGGGATTTGGAAATTGAATGGTCCCCTACCCCACCCACCCCACTGTGGACAGGCCAGTATGTTAACAATTGTGAAAGCTCTAATCTTTTCAGATATTTCGTTAAACACGCTTGTCGATGTTCGCACGGAGCCGAGTGCTGGTTGCTATCGGTTTAAAAACCAAATTGGCGGCGCTTCTTTTATTGTATGGTATGTGAACTAAAGTGTAAATTCGCATTGTGGATATTTGTAGTTATATCGTTTTAATATTATTGTTTTCTGGTACCGAAATTATTGCAGTGTACGTGAAAAATTGTCGAAACATTGTACAAAAACTAACGGGCAGGCTGTTGTAGTCATAATATTTCCGTAAAATATATTCCGTCGCTACACATCTTCTATCTTTGTTATTTAGGAAAGTCGATTAATGATGTCATAAGGTTTAAAAGCTAGTTTTACAAGTGCGACGTGACAAATTTCATACGAGGCTGTAAGCTTTTCAAGACAAGCCTTGCACTTGCTGATCAGGTTAAGATTTTATTCATTTTACGAGGACTCAAAGCTAAGCTTCAAATAACAATCACAGACAAAAGTAAGTGTAGACACGAATGGACGCAATTTCCTTCAGACGCGGACGGATGCCATTTCGTCTGAACGCAGACGAGCGCTACTGCGCATGTCTTTTGCACTTATTTTTGTCCGTGTCTGTACATCCGGATTGTGTAGTTAAAAAAATAATCATGTGAATATGGCGTGCGCAACTGTGACTGTTAATACTCGAACCGTATGCTCAGCCAAGATTATACGGCATTGCATTATAAACTGTTGTGGTTGTGGTAGCATTCTGCGGAACGCATGTCGGCATCACTCTATATTATTTAATAGAAAGTTCCCTTCTGTACAGCGACATGTAATTTTGTTACTACAGGATCTGTAACAGTTGCTCCCATTTTGGTACGCTTGCTTTACTTGGAATACCGTCAATTATTGGCTAAGTGATTTTCGGTTGCTAAGTCTGAAGAACTGCCATCCACGGATTGTTTGTAAATGGGGAACATACCGGTCATTTGAGAAAAAATACAAAAGGTTCAGTATGGACATCAATGTACCAATTCATGTCACGTTAAAAACCAATATAATATCCGATATATATGTGCTCGGTAAGATTGAATACGGAACAACATGGAATTTTACTTCCTTAATAGATATATGTACAGGCAGTTTAAGAAACCGAAAAACATATGTAGACAATTCTTTGTACACTGTACGCAATACGTAACTAACAGCTAAATACAAGCTATATTCTGGAAATCTTGTTCATTAATACCAAAACCCATTGAAAACCCACAAACCATGAAATATGCCTGACGCGATAACCAAATCATTGTATTCCACGTTCAGGAGAATCTATATAAAGACCAATCTTGATGCTGTGCACGCAATATATAACCAAACATAAGCGTAGACTAGACAATTTTGCGTTGTCTACAATTTCCTCCCTTTACTAGACATACTTTCGTTACATGTTATTTTATAGGAAACTATTATTGGTTTAAATGGTTCTAAAAGAAAATAACGAGGTATATTATAATTTTCTGATCGTTGGCCATAGACTTCGTTCATGCTAGCGTTATTCAACCAGTGCTCCTCGGTAGGATGATGATTTTCTGATCAAATGACACACTATGATACTGCTTGCATCGTTTCAATACATATTGTTAGTTCCCAAGAACAGCAGTTTCTGGCTGCTTTGCAGGTATATTATTTCTTTATTCCAATGTATGCAGACTGATTACAAAGTTTAGAGGCGCACTGGCTGGTGCTTCACGCAATTTATATTAGCCAAGCTTGCAGCCATATACTTCAATAATCCATACTCTACTATGTATATCAAGTTGGACCGGTTAAATTCTAACTTATACGGAAGATTTCTTAATTGGTAAGCTGCTACAAGCCTCAGCCTAGCTTTGTTTTGTTAACAGACTCCTGCCAGGTAAAGATGAAAAAATTCTCACTGAAATTGTTTTTCTTACGGTTCATAGGGTAATTTGCTGAGTTAGTCTTTTCTTTTTTTTGTGATGGAACTTGGTCATTGTATATATATAACTTATGATTGAACTGCAGATGAAGCTAATAATGTGAACAATTTTAAACAAAAATTTTTAACCGGAATTCCGGTTTCGGTGTGTTTTTCGATTATCGCCGAAATCGCAACCGGAACACAATTTTCGTCTGAACCCGAAGTAGCAGTTTTAACTGACATAAATCGCACTTTGGGTGAGCCATATACGAAAAATCGAATTTTAGGCCCTCATAAACACGATAAGCCCAATTGAGAGACACAAAAAGAGAGCTAGGAACTAGAAATGGTGCTTACAAAGTCACGAGTGCCCAATTTTATCAAGTTTGCTTTTTGGCGGACCTAAAACCAGGTCCAAATATATAGATTTGACAACAAAGTGGCAATTACGGGAATTCAGGTTATCCTGAAGTGTTCCGAAGGGCGTGCCAGAGAGCCACCGGAACCCAAGAGGACGCCAGAGATACGGTATATATTTGGTTTAAACCCATTAAGTAGCAATTTTGGATTGGACAAAATCACATACATCACAGCCGACTCAAATTTTTTGGGAATTTTTCAAATTGCACAAAACACCATTTACAAAATGTATTTATACCCTTAATTTTCGAAATATCTCGTTCAACTTTTTTAACATATTTTCGGACAAATACGAAAAATTTATAGTTTTTGATTTTTTCCTGGTTCGCGGTATATAATCGCTCAATGTCCATAAATCGTGAAAATATAGCAGAATCGGTTCGAAATCGCAAAAAAACGCGTATGGTCATGGTCGCCACTTTTAATTTTAGGTTAAAATTGTTTTTGATTTGATACATTGTACCCATACGGCAAACAAAAATATCTTGTTTGGTTGGCAGGATTTTAGTTCAAAAAAAAAATTGTACACTTCCAAAAAATTCTAAGTTCCGACTTTTACTCCAAAAATGACCAAATTTTTTGGTCATATGTAACTCGGCTCAACCTCGAAAAATATATCGAAAAACGATGATGTCCATCCCGACAATAGCTCAGTACGCGTCGACTAGTGCCAAATTTAACACCACTAGACCATATCGTTGACAAGTTAGCGCTTGAAGAAAAAAGCGAAATCTAATGACTAATTTCTGAAATCGATGGTTTTCCAGTATCTTAGGAACTGGTGACCGGATCGGTCGAAATAAGCACCATTCGACTCGTCTCCACGATTAATGTTAAAATTAACCATGTAAACATACTTACGATGTAACTAGCTCCAAAGAACCTATTTCAAAATTTTCTTGAGAGCTACAATACTATATTATATAGTCTCTTCTCGGGAATCCTCAGGGAAACGGCGGTTCCTCGAGAAGGCACAATACCTTTTCATAGGCTTCAAGGGTTTTACGATCGGCGAACCTGATTTTCAAAATGTGGTGCGTTTACAGGAACATTCAGTTTGACGCAGATTACGCAAGCCCGTACAGCGGAAGGCATCTCCACGGGGAGTCTAAAAACCGGCATATTGATCGATAAATAAATATTTTTGCTTCCTCAGCGTCATCAAAATCCCATGGAGAGAATGTCATCGCAATACTTTAAGTTTATTGTGAAATTTATTTTTTGATACATTTTAAATCCATAGCGCCTTCATTTCGTTCTTCACCTGCTTTACTATGTTTCAAAGACCTAGTTCCGGATTCAGTTTAAATAGACGGTTCCGGTTATTCCCTGCCAGATACCTTTCTATACCTCTAAAATTGGGCTAATCATGTTTCTGGGAGCTCAAGAATTCTATTTTTACTGTCTGATTCGCCCAAAGTGTAATTTAGGTTCGTTAAAAAGCTAACTTGATCAAACTCGGTACTCCGGTGCCTTTGTGAACGACGAACACTATTTCCAGTACCAAGGTACCCTACTATACCCCGAAATTGGGCTGATCGCGTTTCTGGACCCCAGTAATTCTATTCTACATATCTGGTACGCCCAAAGTGCGATTGGATTGGGCATTCTGTTGATTTTGTAAAAATGTGCCTACAGTGAATTATTTTGAAGTCATCCCTTTTGTGTATTTCGCTCAAAAAATGACAAAAACAAGTTTAAAAATTTTGCCTACACGGGAATTGGAAAAAAGAGCCCCTGCAATCTTTTCCAATTTTTATAAGTTTGTTTTAAACTGAAAAATGCTTATTCAGTTATAACAGTGCCTTTTTGTTCTTTGACTCATTAAAATATCTAAAATAAACAGAACATCGAACCGCGATGGAAAGATTTTTACAATAGTCTTTTACGCTCTTTGCTAGTTATTTCGCTCACTAAAATAACGAAGACAAGCAAAACGGTGAACCCTTTACAGAAAACCTGAATTTTCATTCTGTCGCTAAATAACAAAAACTGTTTGGTGCACCCGTTATTAAGTGAGTGGTACTTTGGCTAAGTACTGTTGTAAAATCAAGTATATCTACGGACTGTATAAGTCACCTTTTGGTGACACGTTTTTGAGGTCTCAAGTAGCACATTTTCAAAAACCTCGAAAAAGTGCGTTGTGTTTTGGCAAACATGCCCCGCGATCGTTGTCTAATAATTAGCTATTTAATTAATGTTTGATTATGCTTACTGTTACTACGTAAGCACAGCAGTATTTGAATCCAACATTGAATGGAGCTGTATTTTGGACTTAATCTCTAACATATTTTTAAAAAAATTTGTACAATGAATCAATCATGATAAAGGTCAAAAACACTGTCGATCATAAATACCACCAAGGTGAGTTTGAGTGACTGACATTGCCATTAGTATAATCTACCATAATGTGAATTAAAACGGTTGATATAGCCACTAACGTCGGTCAAAACGATTGACGTTAACGCCAACGAATACTGAGCATGGTGAATATCACCATTTCCACAAATATCGTTCGTAGAACACTCAAGGTATAACAGAAACAATTATCTATAATATGTAACACATATCAGAAATCGTTTAAACAAGTCTAAGGTCTAGCAGTAAAAATGAAATTGTGTCTTATGGGATGTCTCTGATGTGTGGTACCTACTGCTCGAAACAAGTTTAAACTGCTTGCAACAGCACCCTGTATCCAACTTGTTGATGAAACAGCAAAACTAAGCTTGACCTTAATTGATCGGCAGGTATATTATTATATGGCCTTGTAAAATTTATTGTGGCCTATTTGTTTTTTGGCTCATTGACGTCATCCAACTCATCATGATAACATATATCATGAAGAGTGGAATATTTTCAATGACATAAAAAATACTGTATTACATACTTACAGTAATCAAAAAATTTTCACCGTTTATTTGAAAATCAAGACAACATATGTTTGGTATTACAGCGGTGATAATCAAGTTACACATTTTATAACACGTACATTTTAATCATTCGATGATAAGATATATTGTAAAATAAATGATAAATGAATGAAGTTTTAAACCCATGACATTAACAACTGTGATTAATTTATTTAACCAAAATAGTGTCATCACCAGTGTTGTTTGTGCAAAAAAAACCATACATGTGTTCGCGCTAAAAATCAATGACTTGCAAAAATGCACAGTATTAGCACGGATAAAATTCTGAAAAACCTTGGTCATGGCAGATAGTAATTTTAACTTCACTACATACAATTAAGCTATATTTTAGCTGATATCAGCAAACTAATCGATAACTTTAACTGACTGACCACACAATACTATTCAAATCACGACTTCTCGCAATTTATACCGTTCAAAGTGTAAAATTATTTTAGGTAAACTATTAAAGCAGCAGCAATCTACAGCTTTATTTTAAAAACTCTATCGTCACCCATTAATATATAGCAATATAATTCAAGTGTAACTTAGAAACCAATTTCAAAAGTAAGTCAACCATTTCAATAAAATCTTTAAATCATTTCCGTCAATTTAAGGTAATGAATTAGTAGCTTCAACCAAAACAAGATGCAAAATCTTTTTGACTTGTTCTTGACAAGTTTGGATTGCCATGCCACTTTTCCTTATTTCTGCAAGACGTACAAAACTTCATACAGCACAGAATTTTTAGTTAAAAATTATGTTTAACCGTCATACCCAAACCCAAAGCTACTAATTGATAGCACATAGTGCGTCGTGTTGTGTAAATAAAATTGCTTACAGAGTTTGGCTTGTGGTGCATGCTTGTATATAAGTAACAGTTCGCTCTTTTATACAAGGAACGATCCAAGATAATTCAAGGATTTGCATATACCGCTTCAAATAACCAACGTCGCTTAGCGTCGGTTTGAATTTGTCAAGCATTTCATGAAACACTAATTTTTGATTATATGTTTGAATTTTTCCGCAAACGGCAGTACTCGGAAGAAATACTGTTGCTTTTTGAATGATTGAAAATGAAGCAAAATTGATCTATCTGTTGTTTCGATCCATCTGCGATGATGTTTAGAATAATCTTCGAACAGCTTCACGCAAAGTTAAAGCGGTTTCATGAATTACGAACAATCTCGAACAAAATTTGAAACATCGAAGACGATTTATCGTCGAACGAATAGTATATACTGGATTCTTGCGAATCTTTACAAAAAAACTCGTGAATTAACTACTTGATGAATTTAGTAGTTCTATAGCAGTTAGAATAATCTATAGCAAATTATTCAGCAAGGTCGGAAAAGCTTGCTTCCGTGCATTATCGAACTTCTACAACAACAATAGCAAATTTATATAAAATATAAGTTCGATTCTACGCATGTTAAGGCACAGCCTGGTGTGTTAATTAGTTCTAGAGTTGTACCAATTTCTATAGTGTTAAATGCGAAATATTTCTAATTGTTTTGACTTGAATATTGAATATTTTGACATCATTCCTAATACTTCAGGTTTATCGATATAGAAATAAATCCAACTATACAACCCCAAGCCCGCCCCTTTCCCCTATAGTTGTTTTTAAAATTTAGAAAATTTTGTGCCGCTTTAACCTCAAAATATCAAAGCTTTTAATTCTTAAAAAGGTAGATAGACCTATAGGTGCCTAATTACCAAAGTATATAAAAATACGTTAGTAAGTAAGTTTGTATAGAAACACAGTTCCACCAAGTTAACGCATATCTTTTTGGGCACTGTAGGTTATTGGTCCCTGCCGCGATATTTCTGCTGTTGCTAGTGCAACTGCTTATACCACACACCGCAATAATATCGCCGCTGCCAATTGCGGTCTTTCTCACGCGCTGAAATTCTGCTGCTGATTTCGACTGTGTTGCTGTTCGATACCGCCGCTGCGCTTGTGTACTTCTGCAATTACAATGTTGCTATCATGTTACTGTTCACTAACTCTTACATTAATGTTGTCGCTGTCATGTCGTTGTTCGATATCACTTGCACTGACATCGCTGCTGTTGCGTAACTGTTCGATATCACTTGCATTATCGCTGCTGCTGGTCTGTTGCTGTCGTATAACATCGTCGCCTATACGTATCATAACTGAAAAGCGTTACGCAGACGATCCGATACCAAAGGGATCACTATAAATAAGCACAAAACCTTTATAGCTATTTTAACTTCCACACATATATTAGGTTACCATACTCACTCATTCATACTGTTGTTATTGAATGTGCAATTTCATAGTGAAACAGCCGATGTGCAGTAAATTACAGCTACAATAACTGAAATTGGCAATTTTACAACTCCGCTATTACCAAAACACAGTTAATCGGAAAATAATCGCTTTTAAAAGATGGAGATTGTTTTAATCATATGGTAAAATACGAAATGCAACAGTGGTAATTTTGCAAGACAGTGTTACTGAATTATTGTTGGTTTCGGTAAACCATTTCGAAAAATTTTAGCTGCCAGAAATATTTCATTCATCCAAAAAATTTAAAATGTACGATTGACCATAAAGCTTTAAATTACAAAATATCATAAGTGAAGATGACTGAGGATATCATCTGAAATTTTTGTCTACATTATTATTTCAGATTTAGATATGCAAGTTAGGTGCATAATCAGTCCGATTGATGCATGGATCACAGTATCCCGGACAAAATAAGTATGCGGTGAAACGAGGTTGGTCTTATGAACCTAACAACACGGTGCCGATGAGGGCGAGAGTGACAGTCTTTGTACAATGTGCACTCTAAAATCTCTGTGGAGCCATGTACTAAGGATTCGGCAGGAACACATCGCAGGAGGCAAACTTGTGATGGTTCCGATAATTTCTTTCAGTGGTAGACATGCTAACTTCACCGCGTCTATAGCATTCTTCACATTTTTACGTCCCCGTAAAACATTTGCTAGTTGTACCTATTCTAAGAAAACCGAGATACGCCACACTAAGATGTCTCTTGTCCGTTACTGGAATGTTGAACTTTAATGCCCGTAAAGTCAGTTTTGCTGCACTGCAACGAATTGTTACCGACGTTACAGCCAGAGTCACGGGTCGACCTGAGGGCTCACGTAAAAGTACCGATCAAGATAACATATGAGCTTTATCTGCAAACTTGAACAGCTTCGGTAGTAGATGTAAAATAGGTTTATTAGATAACCAGCGCGGACAGACCACAAAACACTTTAAAAAATTTCTACAATATGAATTGATTTGAGTTGCATTCACTAAATCTCGAAACATCTCAAAATTCAAAAATTTGACGTATATATGGGTAATTCGTTGGGAGAAAACTAGATCCACAAGAATTTTTGGGCTAGAACCTTTTCATTAAAAGTTGGAATTTTTGAATGTAAAGCGGACAATATAAAATTCAAATTTTGCTTCAGAATTCGTCAGTATTGTTAATTTGTATTTTAGAGGTAGTAAGGTTTAGGATTCTATATGACACATAGCAGGGAATAACCGGAACCGGAACTAGTAACTGGAAACGTTCTTTTAAACGGGAACCGGAACCTCGTCTTCGGAATTTATATGTAGTAAAACAGATGAAAGGTGAAATGAAGGTACAGTGGATTTAAAATGTTGTAAAATAACTTTTACATTAAATGTACTGCGATGATGTTTTTGCTTCTCTGGCATTTTTACGAGACCGATGAAGCTAGTAACGTGTATTTATCGATCAGTATGGCGTTTTTTGGACACCCAGAGCAAAAATGTGTTTTACTATACGGCCTTGCGTAAACTGCGTCAAACTGAATGTGCTTCTAACACACGGACCCTAGATTAAACACTTTAGCTCTGTCTAAAACCGCCCCTGTGCTGGACATACGTACGTTTGTTACGTGTTGTTCCGTAGGAACCTTGAAATTATTGTTTTATGTGGTTGTAAAAGAAAATAAAAGAAGGTATACGATAATTTGCTGGCCAGTGATCAGAGACAATGTTTAGGCTAGCGTTGGTTAACCAGTGCCCCTCAGCTAGATGACGATGACATTCTGATCAAACTTCTATAAATGAGACACTGTGATATTGCTCGCACGGTTTCAAAAATAGAGTCCATTACCATGAAGGCAGTTTCTGGCTGCGTTACACATATGTTACTGTACTCTAAGATAAACAGACGTACTAAGTTTGCAAGCTCAATGGCTAGTGCTTGACGCAATTTATGTTAGTCAGGCTTACAGCTAAGTACTTCTAACTAATCCATGCGCTGCTACCGAGTTTGGCCGGTTTAATTCTAACATACAATCTTCTGAATGAGTAAAATAGGTGCTGTACCCATCGATTTGGCTTTGTTTTGTTAACTTCTTTCAAATTAATTTTTCAACTTGTACATGTTGCAAATGAAATTATGTTTCCTACTTGTTTTACAGGGCAGTTTGCTGAGTTATTTTTTCTTTTGTTTGGTTGTCTTGGAGCTTCATCATTCCGTATCCAATACATGGTTGAACCTCAGATGAAGCAAACATGTGGAAAATTTTAAACCGGAATTCCGTTATGGCTATTGCCTTTTTCCGGAACCGCAAGCGGAGCACGATTTTAGCTTTAACCGGAACCTGAATTCTGGTCGTTCCCGACACATAGGTAATTCTGCGAGAGAAAGCTAGATCCACAAGAATTTTTGGGCTCAAACGTTCCGATTAAAAGTTGAATCCTTTACTGTAATTGACAATTTTTAATTTAACTTGTACTTACCGATACCGTAGCAAGGGTATCGGGTATAATCTGTTCGTCCTAGTGAGTCGTAAGCACAATTGTGACGGCATTAGGTCCATTAATTGGGACATGAAATCACAAAAGGACAAGGCAGCATCTGCAGTGCCGGAAGAGCACCTGAAGCTTGGCACCTTTTATTTTACCATATATACATCGATAATACCATGTTCTGGTTCCAGGCTGAAATTTACAATCCTTGTCCGGGCTAACTTCAGTTCTGGTTATATATTGTTAAATATGTATTAGTTCTCGTTGTCCATATTTTACCTACTGAATGTCGTATTCCGATCAATTTACACTGATAAATTTCACAAATGGAACTTGCTTAACTTGAATGATTTCGTATGTATTTAGAATTACATGCCCTGTCGGAAATCAACGGTTCTCCAAAGTTTCTTTGCATTTCCTAAATAAAAGACAGCATAACACAACAGTACAGGAGCGAGTTTATATTGTCGGTTTATTTGTGACAGTTGTAACCATTTTGCTATTTGCATATTATAATTTCAACATTGTTGTGGCCTGCATATTTATATTCCGATCTTTCTTTACAGGCGTGCATCTGGTGAGTGGCTGTATCTCGAAGAACATTCTCTCGATGTTGATCTATCGGGCTGTTTTATTGCACTTCGTTTAGAAAATAGTGTCATAGTGCCAGGCACGCAGATATTTGACACCGGGAGCTCCATACAAGTCGCTGTGCCAACCGCTGTTTCGGTACATCGATTCGCATTCCAGCATCCAAATACGGTTCGCCCGTCTGTGAGTTGTGTTTATAACTAAGCAACGTTACAAATTGTTTCGAATTGTTTTGTGCCTAGTCATTGTTTATGAAGCAAGTCTTAGCATTGAATTTGTACTATTTCGGCGGATTTAGTCGTCCAAGGGAGCGCTACTGTATGCAACAAAAAAGAAGCTGTTAATATTTTACATATTGTCCATAAATTATTCTTTGTGGTCTGAATAGTCAGCATTCTTTCGGAGAGCTGCAGGTACTAACAAACCAGCAACTCAGTGAATAACTAGAGTTTCTATTCGGCTAATTTTGGCCTGAGTCATAGTTCCGGTTTCACGTCTTCTGGATATCTGTATGCACAAAATAATAATAATCGTATTCCTTTCCTAGTCAGAATTAGTTAACTAAAGTAAAAGTGCAGCATTATGTTTTGTGCCATTGGCATAACATAAAACAAATAGTTTCTGTCGGTAAATTTGGTACCTTTGATTAGCCGTTCAATTTCACAGCAGCCTCTTCTCCACCTCTACTAAACAGTTCATAAATAAGGCACAAAGACATAACGCTAGCCAATCAAATAACATTATTACATTTTTTGAAGTATACACTCTTCCTTGGTATAGTATTTGTTAGCCGTGATATTACACAACAGTTCCTGCTTGGTTTCCTGCGACTAACAAGAATTACCAAGTGGACGTTGCCTATAGCACTATTGCCTTATTTAATAAAATTTGAATGGGTCCCTAAGGTAAATTAGTCCAAAAATACTAATGAATTCCTACTAACAAAGCATCAAAAAGAAATGGACGGATTTGCGTCCAAAGAAATCGAAAACATATAAAGTCTCGAAAACAAGTTTCGGTAAATGCTAAATAAACCTTGCGTGACCACGGATAATTCGGAGTTCTCCTATAAATTTTCAATCAGAAATGTTTTGTTTAACCTCGGTCAGCTCAAAATATATTTCTAAATCCTGACTCGACTCAGGGAATCATGTAAAATTAAATCTAGACGCGAGTGTCGCGTTTGTTTGTGTCCTAACTCATTGACCGAGGGAGGTTTAGTAGGATTTCGGCCATCTAATTAAATGGTGTGATCGGCTAACCACGACTACGTGCCTGCGGGACAAGCTAGGACGGGCAGGGCTAACAGGTAAATAGAAGCATGGACAGTGAGTCCATGGAGGTTTAAGCTTATGGCTAATCAACGTGGGTTACTCGGTCCTATCGTAACAACTCTCCTATCCTACTTCGCTACGGTTCGGTGGCTATACCATGAATCCCTGTCCACAGTTACGTTCACGGGTCCTTGGTTCGGCGTCCATCGCGCGTCCATCCAATCGCAACATCCAGTCGGGAAAACCATAAAGCAAGAGCAGATCGATAAAGTCAAAACAATAAAATTTATAAGCGTCAGAGTCAGTCTGCAAAACGACCGAACTCTGCGCAGCCGAAGTCGCACTGAACTCTGCAGTGCTCGTGCGTCTCTGCTTAAATACTCAAATTTTTAAATTTGGAAGTCGAAGTGCTTATTCAGCACTTTTGGAACGATTTGACCCCAATTTAGATCTCTTAAATAAATAATCTTATCGGCTTGCATTCCGATCATATTTGGGGCCGATTTTATATAAAATTTATATCTAACTAAATTGATTTATAGCCTATTTAGACAAAACTTTTTTAAAATTATCACAAACTCAGCCCGCGACCACTACAAGTTTCTGGAAGTTTCTAGTACACACGATCTTATATATACTTTCTACAGGAATAATTCAAATCGACACACCAAATTCTATATCAAATTTATATAAGCTAACTATAAAACTTCTATCAATCCATAAATTTATTTTATATTAAGTCGCCGACTCCAATAATATTTGCTCAACCGCTTCGGCGTCCAGCGGTGCGGTCAATACCGAAATTAAAGTACTGCTTTTCTATAAACTTCCAACTTTATATTATTTTTATATTTAAGTTTCGCTGATAAGAACTTTTCGTACTACCAGCTGCAGCTTTATACAACCCCGTATAAAGTTTATATAAAACTGTGCATTCATTCCAAACATGGGCTTATTGAGTCAATAAAGATACACAAAAGAAGTAACACATCGTCGGTGGAGAATAATAACGCAAACGCTGGACATCCCCACAATTTATATAAATTTTGTTAAACTTAATATCGAGTTCATATTAACATTTATACATAGATGCCGGTTTCAAGAAGAGACGCGGCTTGTGTAAACAAAACAAAAGAAACGAGGGCCAAGGAGTAAAAAGAAAAAGGGGCCCAGTCCCCACAAAGATGGCCAAAGTGCCAGAAGTTCGGACACGGACCCAGTATGTCGGTCCGAACACACCGACATGTAACAGGACCGTATTCGGTCGGCAGGGGGGAAAACAGGCTCTCGGGGGAGGGTCCATGCCAAATTCTCCAAAAACGAGGGTGTTTTAAACGTTTCCCTGGGTTCGGGGCATATTTTTCTGGGCGTTATGTATATATTCGGGCTCGTATCGACAAGGGGAACCTAATGAGGGGTAACATGCCTGTCGGGGCGTTCTTCCTGAAATCTTCGCATGAGGGGGTATCTAAAGGTGGGCACAGCGGGACCGCTCGGGGTTCAAATTAAAGCCTCGGCTCTGGGGATTATAATGATACCCTATACATACATTTAAGTTTAATATTCGTTAAGTTATTTAATTGTGTTTTACCTGCTTACGTATCTACGTATTTACTCATAAGTCCGTGGATCCGGGTCGGATCTCCACGAAACTGGTCTCATTAGAAAGACTGTAAAATTTTCTATAAGAAATGTCAAGTACTAAATCTTCGAATTCC
>JASANE010016854.1:0-57888 GCA_030248225.1 Trileptium ribeirensis | reverse complement strand
TATTTAACGGTATGCGGAATGTCACAACGCAAAAAACGCATTTTTTCCGTACGAAGTAACGCTAGCTTAAAGTCACAAAGAAACCCACCGAATATAAATACGTATGTATATCGACAAAGTATATATCTCTATGTATATGTTAGAAGAGTTAACGGAGACTTATAAGGTCCATATCCCCACTCTCTCCCATTCTCTGCCAATCTCGGGGCACGGATAGTCACATGCGCGGGAGCAACGCCCGCTCATACCCCACCCCACCACCCTTAGCTGTAGTCCTATTACCAGTGTAAAGCTAAGATAGAAGCTGAAGTACCGATATCATTCCGATATTTTTCCGAAACATATCAACTCCCCAAAGATTTCAAACAAAATCTACGCCACTGGTGATCGACAACTTTGCTGACCATGATTTTGTGTGCGACCCCTTCCCTGGCAGTTGTACAGCTACTCGACCCTCTGCCAAACCTAGCGATTTTTCAAATGTCGGCATGTTATTTCGTGTTTTACCTTACAATGAGTCCCTGTCTCACTGGAACATGTTGGTCTTGCTGTAATTGAGAGCCCATACGTAACTATATTATATCATTTACAGGGGTCTGAAGAGTTTTGTAGGTCGATGAACCTGATCTCCGAAATATAGTGTGTTTTCATTTGTTTCGTTATGTATTGTGTGCAGGTCATCACTAATGGTTTATATATAGGTTTCTTAACTCTAAATACGACGTTTGGTTATTTAGAGACTAGTTCGAATATTTCATGCATTTTCAAATCTTTTTAATTGGTTTATTGTCAAAGAACCTGATTTTGAGAATGTAGTCCGTCTCCAACAGTACTCGAGTGACTGTATTGCATAGAGTGCACCAATAATAATCTTGACGTACAGGTATTTGCTCAGCATGCATACGCATATGGTTTCGTTATCTAGAGACTACGGAAAACACTTGATGCGTTTTTCTGCCATTTTTCTGATAATACCGCTTACTGCAAACAAACGGTTTTGACGAAACTTGTTTTGAAGGATATCTTTTTCTATTTATGAAACAATAATAATACTGTTACTGCAACCTGATATTCGGTACAATTTCAAATATAACGCTCACGGAATATAAAGTGCAGACAAACTATACATCGAAAATTTACATTAAATATTTTTAATTAAAACGCTTTAACGTGCTGAGTTATTACGTAGCTACGGTTTATTTATATCTTTGCATTGATTTTTAAGATTTTAATCGTGTCAGCCGAATATAGGAGTAAGGGGTTTACCAGGCTACCAGGCGATTTCCGGTCCAAACCGCCCTAAAACACCAAAAATTACTAAAACGCCGGGTTGGTCACCAATTTACTTATTATATCCCTCCTTGCCTCCCCTGTGTTTTGTTTTCTTCTTTGTTTCCTTTGTTTTTGTGTTTTATTTTAGTGCTAATTTGCATAAATTGGCACTTGTTATTTTTATTAGCTAACCAACGTTAACAGCAGTTTTTGTTTCCTTGGATTACTTGGTTGGATTACCAAGCTGTATTTAGTAGTCTATTCGAATTCTGAAGCGAATGTTGACGAACTGATGATTCTTGCTGGATTTAATCGCGGGTCAATGGATTTATTGATTTACATATAATCGCGGATCTGTAAGCGGCGGATATCTGACATAGACATTTGGTTCACTAAATAGCAACCGGTTTTAACGAAACCTAGCGCCGAGCTTTACAAAAGTCTAAGGTTGAGTCAAAAATACGCCACACAATTAGGTACTTATCTAGTTAGTAATTTACTTCATTCTTATTAATTTCCCAAGAAAAATTGAGTTAGCACGAGCGTAACTCAACTATATTTGTATTGGAAATAACACGCGCCTAGCTCACCCGTCCGGGAGCGGGAACGTTAACATAAGAAATCAATTAGCGTAAATCTAAGGAAAAAGATAAGGTAATTAAATAAACGTACGAGTCCAACCGTCCGGCGATTACGTACAAACCCACAAGGGAAAGTAATAGATATTAGCTACTCAGGATCTATCAGTAAATCGTCCGGCCACTGGTGGTTCTAAGGTAACTAAATATCCTAATTCTAAGGCAGAGGTTAAGGTATTCAGATAAACGTGCGAGTCCAAACGTCCGGCGACTACGTACGAACCTCACAAGGGGAAATTATAAGGAATTACTAGTGTAAATGTAGGGAAGATGTTAAGATACTTAGATAAACGTGCGGGTCCAACCGTCCGGCGTCCTAGTACAAATTTCACAAGAGGACTTAATTAAAACAAACCCTAATTGCAATATAAGATAACTTACTCAGAATCATAGTACGCTCAATCGTAAGTCTGAGAAAAATATCTAGTGCAAGGCTTACTCAACGAAGCAAAGTTCAACGGCAGTGTCTAAGCCAAAACATCACCGATTTTTAATAGCTGAGCGCTCAAAATAATTAGAGTTTGCGAAATGGAATTGGCAAAAGCAATCGTGCCCGAGGTGGCTAAATATTCGTAATCCCTAAGACAATTGGCTTAATAGTAGTGTTACGAGAACTGAACCGGGATACTATTCGTCATTGCGTGTTATACTAACTTTGAATAAAGCTTCTAACGTTGGCTGTATTGTTTCCTTATCGGAACCTAAAAGTGAGCAATTCGAGTAGTCACGCCGCAGAGCCATAAGGAATAAAAGTACGCTGACCTAAGTATCGCGCGGCAAGGAAGAAACAATCAATAATCTCCACCGGCATACTACTGGCCACCCTTACGGATCACACATTTTCGAGTGACGAATCCCGTCCCCTGTTTGTGAGCTTATCGGCCTTCTCCGCAACACGTTTCTTACCAAAACGTAACCGACATCTCCCATGGTGGCCGAAGGAAAGGGGGCAAAAGTAGAACGAGGTTGGAAATCATCCCAAAATATAAGTAAAATCAAGATTAGTGAAAGGAAGCCACCAAAGGGATGTACCGGTCTACCAGCGGTCGGAGATACCCTTTGTCACAAAAGAAAAGTTGCGCGAGTTCCCAATGGTAGACATGTCATTGTCCCGGGCAGGGATATCAAGGTTGTATTTGAATCATATAACTACTCCAAATATAAACTGAGTTGGCCGTGAGTAATGAGCAAGTTAACTCGAACAAATGCCTGAGTACTTTAGGTGGAGCTTTAGTTGTAGCTTATGTACCATTTGAATAGAACTATGTGTAGTATAAAAATATCAGAGAAAGAACTTGTTTATTTGAAGCAATAATTGTATATATAGCCTGGCTTGATGTTGTGCACCCGGCACCTTTCAGCCATAGCGAATTTGAAATAATTTATTTTGTGTAAGGCAAAAGTTAGATAGCGAACTCGAGTATCTGTGCTAGTAAAGATCATACCCTGGCAATGTCCACAAGACGAGCCCTGGGTAATGAATTTTAAAATTGGTGAAGCCTAAAGATTGGTTCAGTTAAATTTAAAGCTAAATTTAAGTAATTTTGGTCAGCGTTGGCAAGCTCGAGTAATTGGGCCGTCCACGCTTGAGTATACCGTGGCAAGTTCGCATAATGAGCCATGGCATTAAATTAAAAGCAAAATAGATTTTGTAAAAAAGTAAATTTTGATGGAAAGTTAAAGCGTTATGTGAGATTTGAATTACAAAAATGTGAAGCTAACCATGTATGATTTATTATCCATGAAAAGTTATTTTCAGACTACAGCGGGCTCGAGTGGCGAGTCTGTAGTATTTTGATAATTGGTTGTAGGATTTTATACAAAACTTTTCTGATATCTGTTGTGCCCGTGTAGGCTCGTGTAGGATTTAACTTAAAGTTCTTCAGAAACTTTCGTTTGTAGTCACTGACAAAATTTAATACTGTCACGGTGCGCTCGCGTAGGCCCGTGAGAATCTGAATTTAGATTGACATCGAGTCATGTTAACGAATGAAATTGGTGTTTTTAATAACAAAATATTTATTGAGAAATCTTATTAGCAAAAGATGTTCGCGTAACAATCAATTGCCCCTGTTGATTGAAATTTCCGTATAAATTTTGAAAGAGGAATACCTAAGAAATCTTGCATTTACTTTTAGTTTTTATTTCATAGTTTGTCCGTGTTAAGGGAGGAATGAGCTGCATTAGCTCTGAAGGCATCCAAGCCCTGGCTTAACTCAGCAATGCGGCCCGAGTTAAGACAGGGTATGGAGCTAGAGAAGGCATTGGTAACCGTCAGGTCCAAAGCTTAGAGGTTGTAGGTTAATACACTTTGGAATGTCTTGATACCGTTTAAGTATTAACCAAAGAGTAAAATGTATTACCTGTGTTGTTTGTAATGCTAGTATGGTATGCAAGTAAATTGCACCAGGGCTTTAAGACTATTGTTATATACAGGTTGCCTAAAATAAAAGATGTGTACTGCAATGTCACTATAACTCAATAACGTGGCAAAACAAGGATGGGTTTGATGGTTGCCTAGCGCTGTACACGCAATTGACAATAAGCCCTAGGGGTCAAACTAGTGCTAGCGCTAGAGAGGATGTCTACCTTGCTATAGGTGACCAGCACCTTGGTAGGGGAGCACGCGAGCCCTGAGTAATGGGAAATCGGCTCAGATTTGATTAACAATAACACCAGTTCGCTGAAAAATTTTAATACCATCGTTAGCTTGAAATTTTAAGAACAAGATTATAAACAGATTAACAACGTTAGTATCCGATGTATGATATATATAAATAAACTTAACAGCCCCGGCATTATGCACCTGGGGTAGGAGTAGAATAACTGGTAACAATACTGTAGCATAAAGGCATTCCCTTGTCCAGCAAAATGGAACGTATAGATCATGATAACAATTTCTGTATTGATTTTTGGGTATTTTGATACGGGTGTGGGTTCGCGATAACCGTGTATTATGGGATACACATACCCAAGTCGTAACTTTACCTGAGTAAACTGTAGATGCTGGGAAATCTGAAAATAACTAAGAATTTTATAGGTTAGTGTTAATGGGACAAGTGACACAGGATGCCCCTGAATAGAACGTGGGTGTTGGACCATAACCGCCAAGCCCCCTAAGCGTAAAATTTCCCCCGCTTATGCATTGGGCAACCCCTAGGCGAGGCTTGCGCGAAGACCTAGTTCCGGTGACTAGGCCCCACCCTAGAGCATGCTACCAATGTCATAACCTTCGACGATAGAGCAGCCCATGGAAGACGGCCTGGTACCAACGGGTGGTAGAAACGGTTCCGGAAAGGGAGAAAGACTAATCCCACCCAGAGGTTCCCGTTCAGGGGATGGGCTGCCCTCTTTCTGGTCTGCCATTTACCCGGCTAGGGCTTACTATGCCTAGCCATCCCGCCACCTCGGAAGGATTCAGAGAGTACAGGACAAGCCTCCTGCATTGTCACTATACAATTTAACCTGTGTTTGCACCTATTTATGGGTAGGGGAGCTATATGTGTACATACATTTTGAAACGACTAAGTACTTGAAAACCTTACGCGTGAATTCCCATAGATACTACGCATAGGGGTATCCCAAAGCCAAAACATATCTGTTGAAAGTCCTATAAGTACTGCATAAAAGAAAAAATATCAGCAAACCTAAGAATATTTTATGCTATTATATTAATAATATAATAAGAAAAGTATAGAAAAATTGCAAGAAAAGTGACATAAAAGAAAAGAGAAAAACGAGCAAAACTCCAGCACAACATATATTAACGAACACAATATATATATTAAACTGGAAAGTGAAAGAAAAACATGTCGCGCGTCAACGTCGTCCAATCCCACCAATACAATGACTCTTTCAGCCAAGATGGCTGCTGGCGCATGCGCATATTTGCTGACAAAGCCAAGTTCTACAGCGCAGTAAAAGGGTAGCTAACTAAAATTATTTAGTAACAAGTATTATATTATTTATTTAATATATAATTTTGAATGAATTTGGTAAATTTTTGGGGCTAAAAATAGGGTATTATTGGGTATTTCCTAGGGGTTGGGTGGATTCCGCAACAAACATAAATAGGTAGAACCCCGTTTAACCATTTTAAAGGTTTAAGAGACCGTAAATAGTTGGGGAAAGTTAAATATCGAAGTATATGAATTCGGGAAAAATGGTAGGGATTAGGAGACCCCAAAGGTTAAGAAAAAGAGGAATATGGAACAGTTAGGGTGTTATTAGCCCAGGGAAAAGATAAAAGGTAGTCCCACAGTAAGTTAAAAGTTGTCCCCAACTAGTGAAAAACGGGTACATTTATAGATTTAGAAACAAAGTAGAAAAATTGATTTTTGGATAAAGTGAAGTATTGAGTTGGGGTATAGAAGTAGGGTATTACCAAGTAGAGATATGTAAGGGGTTCACCCGAGTGAGGATAGGTGTTGCCCTACCGAGGACGTTATATGATACACCCACCGGGAGAAATTAATAATAAATCAGAGAGAAATGTATTATTTGAACCAAAAGTAAAGAAATTTATAAATTTATAACTTTCAACCCATATTCAGGAAATAATTGTCCCCGAAATAGGAGTAAAATGGGGTAGTTGCGGTGGTTACCCAAGGTGCGGCCGCGTGCCATTCCACTCGGGAAGCATAACCACCACCCCCTCTTGGGAAAATTTTGAGAAATAGAAGAAATTTTGATATTTGGAAAAAATATTGAATATTATCAGATTTTAATTTCAGATTAGTATTTTGAAATATAGGAACCATATAGCCCGAATAAGGAAAATTATGAGTCCATATACTCAAAATATTAGAAAATGTCCAATCAAGTAAGGTTATAAGAGTCGCCCCTCTGGGAAAGTGAATGGCTCCCCAGGGAAGGAAAATTAATTCATGTTAGTTTTAAGGTTGGAATTGAAATGAGTGTAATGTGATGTCTTGGGGGAGAGAAAATACAAGGTTGGACCTGCCCAAAAGTTGACAACTATTCTTATCTTAGCTAGCCGTATAGTACACCAATGAATTTTTAGTCTAACTTTTCCAAGTTATAGAACACCTGTCACACCAATGAATTTTTTAATCTAACTTTTCCAAGTTATAGAACACCGGTATAGCCAGCTGTATAGCACACCAATGAATTTTTTAATCTAACTTTTCCAAGTTATAGAACACCGGTATAGCCAGCTGTATAGCACACCAATGAATTTTTTAATCTAACTTTTCCAAGTTATAGAACACCGGTATAGCCAGCTGTATAGCACACCAATGAATTTTTTAATCTAACTTTTCCAAGTTATAGAACACCGGTATAGCCAGCTGTATAGCACACCAATGAATTTTTTAATCTAACTTTTCCAAGTTATAGAACACCGGTATAGCCAGCTGTATAGCACACCAATGAATTTTTTAATCTAACTTTTCCAAGTTATAGAACACCGGTATAGCCAGCTGTTGTTTACTTAAAACAGATACGTATTGCTTAAACAGTTGACGAAATAAAAGCCCAGTGATAAATCATTTAGCTATGTAGCTAACCAGCTAAATTTGGTAACGCTGTTTGTAGCTTTAAGCATTCAGATCTTTTGGATGGACTTCTTGTGAGGGTAGAAATCAAAATCGTATTTTGAAACGCCGGTGAACTAGTGGAGCATGATTAGATACATCAGTTTTTACACGTTTTGTTATCTCGTGCGCGGTAAGCCGGGTCAAACTTCCATTATGATTCGGAAGAATATCGGAAAATTCAAGCGAATGAGACTGCAGAGTTAAACTTGGTTTAGGTACGGGACCAGCCTAAACCAATCGTGATATTGGAGTGGATCTGCGCTAAACCAGCAATATCGAATTACTATTGTTAATACTTGGCAGCGCTAACTATATGCGTGCTCGGATGGGACCTCCATATGAATCGGAATGCATAACTAATTCATGGTCAAAGCTGTCTAAAAAGCTATCTAAAGTAGGTCACGGAGATTCCATAAGGGTCCGTCCTGGTCACTACATACGTAACAATCCTCGCCTGAACGCCCCATATTAAACGCATAAATATCGTATTTTTAATCGTCCATGGAGATACCAATACACCAAAACATTTCTTAATTTTTGAGCTCTATAACATGAGCGTGTTCTGAAAGTAATCATTGCCGTGACTTGCTGACCCAGCGATTAAGTAAAGATACAGAATCCCGGTGTTACAGAAGACTTTCATTTTGGTGGCATAAATTGGCCACTCGAGGGCGAACCACTCACGGAATATAAAAAAATCTATTTCTTTTAAGCAACCAGCTAAAGCGACAGCCTGGCTCATCCGTCGGCCGCCTACGCGTTTCCGAACTTCTAAAAATGCAATTTTTCAGTAAATGATCCTTATCCCGTAGGCCAAGAACTTCTGCGCACCTCGAAAAGGGTCTCCCGACCGACAGTGTTTATCAGTCCTATCTTTGCCAAAAAATCTTGCTTTCCTCAACGAAACAATATTGCTTTTGCTATTGATTGTTCATTATTTGTGGTGATAAAGTGCCTATGTATTTGTTGTTATCATGCATGCATATGTGTGGTAAGTGATTACACATGAACTACGCCAAGTTTTACAGCAAATACTCCAATATGATCTTCGATGTTGCTTTATTTAATTCCTAGGGCCGTCACGAATTATAACAAATTCGTTTATTTTTGTCAGTACAACACAATCTAAATAAGGCACATATAAAACACAAAAACGGCTGAACCGTACTCGCTTAGCCGCACAGCTTCTGAGGCCGGCTGAGGCACTGCTTTGGCTGCGCGACAGCTTAGATACCCAAGCTATAATACTTACTCCTAATTTTCTCCCTATTGATTTGTCTAAGCGATCAAAATTACATAATAAGTATTCCAAGTTTTACTATGGTTCCACTCCAGCAAAATTCCGTCTTAAACCTAAGTGGATTTTAGTCGTTAGAGAATAAGTTTTTATGATTTTCCCCGAATTCTTACGTATAAACAAATTTTAGGATTTTATTCGAAAATCCAGCAGATACATATACATTTATCCGCTAATGCAGGCATAATGCTTAAGGTACCCAACCCTCACACTCAAATTCGATATATTTAAATTCTATGCCTTAGGCTCACATAAAACTCTATAAATTCGCTGCTTCTTTTGAATTCTTTTAAAATTAGCTACAATTCAAAACTCTCCTGTTTGCCATGCAAAACTTTGCAGATTTTATAAGCGTTAAATTACATCACAAATGCAAATAAGCGCATAAATGTAACAGGGCCGCTTCGGCCCTGTCACGAGCATTTCAGGACTTTCAGACTCAAAATTGCATCGGGACGCGTTGGCACATGGTTGTTTTGTATAAAAATGTCATTTATCTTTATGAACCGTTTGTATAAAAATGGTACTTATCTTTATGAACCGTTTGTATAAAAATGTTACTTATCCTTATGAACCGTTTGTATAAAAATGTTACTTATCTTTATGAACCGTTTGTATAAAAATGTTACTTATCTTTATGAACCGTTTGTATAAAAATGTTACTTATCTTTATGAACCGTTGGTATAAAAAAGTCACTTATGAACCGTTTGTATAAAAATGTTACTTATCTTTATGAACCGTTTGTATAAAAATGTTACTTATCTTTATGAACCGTTTGTATAAAAATGTCACTTATGAACCGTTTGTGTAAAAATGTTACTTATCTTTATGAACCGTTTGTATAAAAATGTTACTTATCTTTATGAACCGTTTGTATAAAAATGTTACTTATCTTTATGAACCGTTTGTATAAAAATGTTACTTATCTTTATGAACCGTTGGTATAAAAATGTTACTTATCTTTATGAACCGTTTGTATAAAAATGTTACTTATCTTTATGAACCGTTGGTATAAAAAAGTCACTTATGAACCGTTTGTATAAAAATGTTACTTATCTTTATGAACCGTTTGTATAAAAATGTTACTTATCTTTATGAACCGTTGGTATAAAAAAGTCACTTATGAACCGTTTGTATAAAAATGTTACTTATCTTTATGAACCGTTTGTATAAAAATGTTACTTATCTTTATGAACCGTTTGTATAAAAATGTCACTTATGAACCGTTTGTGTAAAAATGTTACTTATCTTTATGAACCGTATGTATAAAACGTCACCTTTTATGAACTGTTTGTATAAAACGTCACTTAACTTTACGAACCGCTTGTATAAAATGTCACTTACGAAGTTCACGATTTTGCTAGGGACGAGTGTTGTAACCTGACTAAGCCATAAGGAAATGAGCCGCCTCAAGCGACCTGTAAGACCGAAGATGGAGCCCCACACTGATGGAAACTAGAAATTAGTCGAAAACCCAACTGGCAGACGCTACGTGTTATAGGGTTGACGGTTATGATCGTCCGGGAATAGGAGGCCCCTGGCTGCACGTTCAAGAAAATACGTTGGTTAAGAATGAAAAAAAAATATTAAATTTACTTGGTTTTAGCGATATACTAAGAAATGGTCACAGAAAACAACAAGTCGCAACAAGCGGAAATCTTACTTTGATAGCCTTCGCGATTGTAAGGGACGACGGATGACGGGTTAATTCGAAGGCCCGCCACCGTCTATGGTATCCTGACCCGGAAAATGACCGGAGCAGACTGGTAGAACACTTTGGGGGAGTGTGAGTGGACTTCCAAAACCGCTCCGAACAACGCCAGAGCTTCGCTTGTAACATGTAGAGACAATCGCTACTTACGCTAGGTGGGATTGTCAACGCGGAACCCGGATTGTTACCTTCCATATATTTAGGACATAACATATATAAAGTATGCAAATGTATCTACTTGCGTGTGCGTGTGTACAACCCTTTTTTGGTAAAACAGCCCATTGTAGTATGCAATTAATACAAACCCCACTTTTCGACATCCTCGCCGCCCTATCCCGCGTTCGAACCGGTGCATGCGACCCCTCGTTTTGTTCATCGTGACTAGTTGAATCCAACGATACGTGTCGGACCTCCGTCTGAGCCCTTGCTGACTCGCGGTAGCCACTCTAAGATGCCTAGAAAGCAGTTGTCAACCGCTGATGGGCACCGATAAATCGAGATTTTTCGCTCAACTCAAAAATGGGCGAACCGCCCCTCATTGGATTCGTCTCGATGAGACATCTCCAAAAATACCCGGCGGGTCTCGGTCCGCCGCACCATTAACCCTGGACAACCAACGAAAGCGCCCCTACCGTAGCCGTCACTCTCTCTAATCGCCGTAATTTTAGTACAGTTCTTACTCCTGCCGCCCCGGTAGCAATATCACCCCTCGTTCAAATTGCCGTTTTACGGTGAGTCCAACGATACCCGGCGGCCGTCGCTCCGCCCAACCGTTAACGCGGGAGAGCCCGCTAAAACTCCCCATACTAATATACATCGGAACCCATGTGTGGGTCCCGACCCGCCTCTATGTCTACCCCCTTGTGTTTGGTATCAATCGCCCCCGTTTTCCGTCCTGGGATCGAATCTGACCCCAGCCCCTCGAAAATCCTCCCGGATTCCCCTTGTCCCGCTTCCCTTCCCACGCCCGCCTCGTGTCCTCGCTGTCCTTTCGTTTTTGTCCTCGTTCTCTCTCTAACCGACGTTTCTGGTCGGCTTTCTTCTTTGTTGCTTTGTTGTTGTTGTGTTTGGTGTGTTGTGAGTTTGTGTTTATCCTGAGCGACCTTTCTGTCGATCAGAACGCCGCTATGTCTACTGTGTGTAATGTGTGTATTTGTGTATGTGTATACCTGTGGAAGTATTATATATATATATCTATATGTATATGTATATATATATATATATATATATATATATATATATATATATATATATATATATAAGGACACGACATAAAAGCGGACGGACGAGGACAAAACACACAAAAATCGCTTAAATTTCAGAGTTTTACGGACGGACAAAGTATGGACGGACAGGACGAACGGGGGGCGATTTAGGGCCGGGGGGGTAGGGCCCTCCCGTGGACTCTAAGGGCCCTGGAGCAGGGTCCCCGAACAGTTAGGAGTACTTTGAGGTTTGCCCCATCTCTGACCTCGAGACGGACGTTTCCCCGTCGCCGGTTCCCCCCCGGCGAGACTTCGAAACATAGGCTTCGGCAGGAAATGTATAAATTAGCTCGATTCTTTTTCGATGTTTTAAGGTGTCCTCGCGTACGGGGTCACTTTCCAAACGCGTTTGAATCTAGCTAATTAGGAGGGCGGCAAGTCGAGGACAACAAAGGTCGAGTTGATTTTGCCGACTCGGATGGAGGCAGGGAAGAGCTTAAACAATCCAAAAGATGAGACAGATTGTCACCTAATTGGGATGAGAAGGAAATTGCGTGACCCGAAAGTATTTGGCGATAGTTTAAGTTTAGCTGGGACCGGATACTGTTCAAATCTTGGTAGTTTAGGATCTGATTTCGCTGGACATCCTGCCCTAAGGACGGGAAATTTGAGCTTAAAAGCTCAGGTTTCATGGGAAGATTGGGACTAAAATCACAGATGGTCAACTTCCGAGTACTCGAAAGATTCAAACTTAAAGTCGGCAAATTTAATTGAAGCCAACTCTCTTTAAGGACATCGACAGTTTACGGTAGCCGTCAAGATTCTATTTTCCGGAAGTGTCCCCAATTGGACACTGGACAGAAAACCCAAAAAAGTGGGCGTCAAGAAATCGCCAACGATCGGACGGCGACAAAATCGCCATCGTTACATACAGGCAGAAATTTCGAGGTTACCACCAACGCGTCGAATCTTGGACTTCGACTTCGACAGCGCGGAGTTCGGTCGACTTTACTGACCAGCTCCGACGCACTGTTTTACCGTGTTTAGTTTTCACGCAGCTCTGTTTGTTTTCGCTTTTCGTTTGCCTCGGATCGACTCGATGGGCGAAGATTTCCGCGCAGGCACATACCTCGCGAAAGGGGTTCAGCTGGTGCTGCCCCAAAGATCGACCGTCGTAAGTGTGAGGAAGGCGTAGTGACAACAGGGGTTTATTTTCCCTGTTAATTGAAGAGTAACAGACTGTTCGTTTAGCTTCCCCGGAACGTAGCGCACCCTTCGTAATTAGATAGAAACATTCTCGTTCGGATTCTAACTCCCGGGTTCCCACCGAAATGCTACACACAACCCATTTCTGGAATCAATCATTAAAATCGAGTTCCGACGTAGGAGACGTTAGGCGATTCGGGATATACCCGTATAGAGTGCAGTGAGGACTGATCAAACCAATGCGAAGTCTTTCTGATTCCCCGTGGTCATAGGTAAGGCACACCGAAGTAGACGCATCTCGTCCAGGCTTTTTCATGACTTGCTTCTTTCGAGTTAGGGTCAACGAATTTTCCTGAGCCGACCACGGTAAAATTTCTTGAACGTGCACTCCACATAATAGGGACTTGTTCGATGATTTGTTTTGATGGTTTTCCAAATTTGCAGCTTAGTTGAATGTTCAATGCTCATGCCGTGTTTGGGCTTGGACAGAAACGCAGAATAGGGACGGAAGACTAGCCTCCGTCGGGCTTTAGGAAGCCCTCAAAATTTCTTCTATTTCATCGAGTTAAGAAAATTTGGGGATTTAAAAGACTAAACAAATTCTAGGGACGCTAACTTGAGCCTAAGGTGTCCGCTGCTTTCACGGAATATTGTCTCGGAATCATCTTCACTCAGTTATTTGAATTTGATTTTGGACCACCTAGACGACATGTTCGGTAGGCATCTCACTTGTTCAACCATTTCATTAGGACGATTGACCGGAGAAACGATACCCGACCACCTTACGACCTCCATGATCACAGAATTTGGCTAGGGGAATAAGGCCCCCAGCCGACCAAAATTCCGACGATCCCGTTTGGTGTCGCGAACGCACCGCTTGATGGTGATATGCTAGTTTTAAGCTTCGAAAGACTATTTTTTATAAACAATTAAGTTTACCTGTGTTCACCATAGCGCTACGCAATGGCCTTCTCTCGAGACTATTGTCTAAAAGAGATAGAACTAAACCCTGCCCCTGCGCCATCACTGGATATAAGCTTCGCGGGAGAAACACATTGTGTCCAAGCCTTCAAACAAAATTTTAGGACTTTCTAAAAATAAAGAAAACTTACCTCCTCGCCCAGGCCGTTTTGGCCCCAAATCGGGCGAGTGCAAAACCCCTTTTTGTTTTTGGAGCGAGTCGATCGCGGAGTTTAGCCAGGTTTCACTATTTATCATGAATGCCCGTTAGGCTATATACTATGTATGCCCAGTTTCTCTTTTTCTACAGTTTCAATGTCAGCCAGTTACATTTTCCCGTATTGTGAGTTGATCCTGCACGGAGAATTTAGGTCCGCTGCAGTTTCATCAGTCTTAACCATTCAGCCATAGGAACACATCGACTTTTATTATTGAGTCGCTAATAACTCAACTGCAGTACATTACAGTTGAGGCACTGCATTACTGCAGTGCATAGTAGAAAATAGCCGTTAGAGAGAGGCAAAAGACAAACAACCAAAGAAAGAAACAAAGAACGCAAATGCGTCCCGGGCCGATCGCCCATGGCCCGACTAGTACCAACGACCAAATAGGTAGGAAATGAGGCTGATTTAAACTTCGGATAGGCGTTTTTCATCTAAAGGACTCGTCTCTCCACCTAAAACCGACATCAGGTTCAAGTAGAAACCAATCGGCTGGACGACTGTTTCATAAGTCGCGCCTAAGGACGCGTCGTTCCACGCAGCACCCCGACCGCGTTCCGTCGGCCTAAATTTAGGAAACTGTTCCTTTTTTCCCTTTCTTTTTCTTCTGGACCTCGTCGTTCGGTCAGTCGTACTATTAGGTAGGTAAGGATGTCAACCGTTATGGAACGACTTCAGGCATATGCACAAATGTGAGTATATCTTGAGGATGAAACTTCCAGGCACTCCTTGTCACCAGTTCGAGTCGGCGTCGCCCTACGCAGCGCTCCAACGATGCTGCCCAGCTGTAGTCAGTTCTGATCACCGTTGTCCTCCGCCCGCTTGAGTAGTTGTCGCCCAGAGCGACCTGCATGAAGGAGCAATTTCCGAAGCACACTAGGGCCCCTGCTTAGTGCATCGCATAGCTGATCAGTTCGCTAACATTGAGTCGAAGCAGGGATAACCGCCCCTAGTTCACGCACGCGCGTGAAGCCGCATGCTCCGTCCATTATGCCCGTTTTAATGTCCTGCGCCTCATTATGTATCGAACTGAAGCGACCACCTCGAGCTGTTGTTAGGCCTCCAGTCACGTTCCGAAAACACTCGTCCCCTGATAAGAATTGATTATTACAATAAACATTGCACTTTAATCATTGTGTTCAGACTTATTTTATTCCGAGACGCTAGGGACTTCTGCTTTCTCGTTGGTTTGTCCACTCGGACGAGCAGGCACTGCCCGTCATGGCTCGTGGACGAGAATGTCACAAGCACTGGCGAGCAGGGCCTTCTGTCAGATCTATTTACGCTCCAATAAAATAACCGGATAACGCAAGTAAAATTTAATTGGCTTATGGCAGTGATTCAAAATTTGTTAGGAATTCTTTTGACCCTAATGAATCTAAACTTCCACTGGTCAAGGCACCAGTACGCTTGCGTAGAATTTGTTGAGGAAGCAGGCCACGCCATCGATAAGCCGACATTAAACGTTCGGAACCCTGTGGGGGCCACATAGGTCAATGCTCCAACACGGAGCATACCGCGATTTTAACTAGGTAAACCAACTTGAGCTTCAAATTTCTAGGGACGTTTCCATGTCTTATTTTAACACTTAATACGCTAAAATAGAACTAAACAACTTCCGATGAGTCTAAGATAGGGAATAGCGGCTAGGCTCCATGACCTGCGAGCAGGTGTCGGTGCTAGCCGCCCTGGGGGACCTCAGAAATCATACCCGACACTAGACACGTGCGCAACCTTTCGGGCGGGTCCGAACACACCCCGTGAAGCACGCCTGCTGCCTGCTAAGCTGTGTAGCTTCTTGGGTCTGACCAATAATAGGTTTAAAATTATTTTATTAGTCACGGTCCACCCTTGAGGTTACGATAGCCGGGGTCGTATGGGCATGGTGCTAGGAAGTTGCGCCATGCAGCTGCGTCACCGGTTATTACATAAACAGATGCTTCTACAGGAATGTACAAAATTTTAATGCATTTTAAAGTAATACACATAAAATATACTCAAACGTGAAATAGCGATAATACACATGAAACACATGCACTAAACATGACACGACAATTCAAAATCGGAGCATATACGTACACAACAAACAAATCTGATGGCCTAGATCCATTTTCATATAGGTTTTGAAATCTCAGCATGTTGTTATTAGGTTTTACAGCAGATAGGTTCACCCGTCGTTACATGTTTTAAATTTGAAAATTTTAAGCTTGCAGTCATCCAAACCAGGGCTACAGCAAAGGCCCAATAGCGGTAATTCCGAATTTTATGTTCCATATTTGCTGCTCATTTTTGGCGGTGTCTTCGGAGTAAAAAAGGAGCATATTTTGCTAGGATATTGTCGAACAGCTCCAAAATTCAAATTTAACGTTTATGCTAATGGATTTCAATGTTTTGGTGAACAAATAGGAAAATAATGAAAATACGTGGTAGAAACATAAAATACGGTCGCCCTTTTCGTGTAAGTACAGCGGTTGTCCGTCTTAATACCAAGTTTTTGAGCTGCTGTCCGGTTTCTTTCTGTCCAAACTTTTGGCCTTCTCTTTTTGGACAATGTCGCTTAGTCCGGAAGACCGCTCCCGTCTGTGGGTAAAGTCTGGCCAGTTTGCCTTGGCAAACGGAAACTTGAGCTATGGAAAAACATATAAGGTTACAATTTCGTGTTGTGGGTCCTTTTGAGATCGCTACCGACCGGTTCCCTCTAATCGTCTTAACGATGCCGTGAATGTCAGGCTTGTCAGCAGAGTTGGGTATTGCTGTGCTTTTACTTTAAACTGTGAGCATAATTTTTTGTGCATGATTATGAAGCTATTCATTCTATAAGCCACCATGGAAGTGCTAAAACGGCAATCGTGTCCGAAATGAGGGTTGCACAGCAAATGATCTTAGGCTAAGTTTCACCAAGTGAGTGGAATGGTGCTTCTTTTTGGTTTCCTCGAAATCCCGATAAAGTCTATACCTAGAGTTCGGCTGGCCCTTCCTGCATGCAGAATGGGAAAAGGCCTGGTTCATTCTTGGTGATGCACGTGTCGCAAAGAAGACCAGGGAAAGAGCTCCAAAATCACTGTATAACCCATACGGAGAAAAGTGTCCTCGGATGGTTAAGTGCAGTCTGTTGATAAACTAGTTTGATTGTAAACATGTGAACGTTTCTCCTGAAGTGCGGAGTTACTCGCAATAGAGCAGCATGTTGTATAAGCTAGTGAAAACAGTTTTAAATAATCCGAGCTCGGAGTAATTCTGATGACTTCTGAACCCAACTGACGGTGCTGGAAGGATGAAAACTGTCGTGATTTTAGCTGTGTCAAAAAGGGGAGGACACAACTTAGCCATTTCTCTAAGGGGTTTTGTTTTGAATTACGGGAGAGACGAGATTTGTTCATTGCGAAATCGGAATTTCACCCTTGGTTTGATTGAGCGCATATCAGGGTCAAGTAATTGTTGTAAAATTCATAGGACTAACTGACGCAGAGTAGTGCAACTGTCATCAAGTTAAACATATCGTAGATACGGTGGAGTATCGAGCGGAGCACAGGTATTGTAGAATTGACAAAAGTGTCTGGCTGTATAAAGTCTATGTTGTAAAACAAAGTAACGTATTTTGGGTGAAATAAAATTTTTATGATCACACTCGAGTTCACACCACAGTACAACGTTGCGCGTTCTTTCTTAATTTTCGTCGCCTAACTCCGTGTAAGGGAAGGGTGAGCGTGTGTTCAACCGATTCCTTGCATATTATAATTTTGAGCCTCGGCGACCCGAAAGTCTTGCGAGTGATGTGCGGATCCTAGAGTGTTTTTGGTGTGTCTGTTCCAAGCGTGCGGCGCGTGTAGGGTTGCGGGCATCCTCGCTTGTTTAATCTTCGTTAAAGAAAATTCTTCGACACTCGTTGGGGGTTCTTTTGGATTCCTATTCAGATTTCTAATTCGATCTATCCGAAACGGTTAATTTGGTATCAATTAAGAATAGTAATACTGACTACCTTGGACGTCTAACCAGGCCTTATCTATCGCAGGCAAGCACGACAGAGGTTAAGACGTCCCAATAGAGTTTGGTTTTTATAAATAGCGTTGATTGCTTGGTAAGATCCACCAAAGCCTTATTGAAGGTTTTCTACGCAACCACTCCAAACTGAGATAAATATGTAACGTTGACCGTTTCGGGTAGCGCTAGGTGTGAATAGTTTTCTCGGTGTCCGTCTAGCCCAAACGCCAGAGAAACTATTCAGCCAAGCGCGGTGCCGTATTCTTAGCACTCCAACACTTCGTCAGCCGCTAGCAATGTGCAACCGTAGGCAATTAGTGTCATATGCCAGCTACAACCGAACAAATACAGCGAACACCATTGCTTAGAATAATAACTTTTATTCACCAGAACCAACAGTACCGACTGCAAAATTAAAAATAACGATAGTAATAATGCCGAATTACAAATAATCACAATATATATAGCTTAAACTCCTGACATTTCTTAAATCTCCTAGATGCACGAATGTTTTTATTAGAAGATTGTGAGTAGAGTTTACCACACTTGATTTTAATATTTGCAAAACATGAGACACAACAAAACCGATCTGCTGAAACAACACGCACTGGAAAATTCTACGTAGGATCAGAACTCAGCAACATCAATAAAAAACCATCACAACTCACATACAATAATAATAATGATATAATAATACAAATAATAATACCAACAAGAATACAAATAATCTATCCGACGTGATCCGGCTGGACAAGACGGCCCGAGCTCGCTGAGCACCACAACTAAGGGCATTGTTACAGTACTCAGCAATATCAAAAAAACCATTACAACACACATACAATAATAATAATAATATAATAATACAAATAATAATACCAACAAGAATACAAATAATCTATCCGACGTGATCCGGCTGGACAAGACGGCCCGAGCTCGCTGAGCACCACAACTAAGGGCATTGGTACAGTACTCAGCAACATCAAAAAACCATTACAACACACATACAATAATAATAATAATATAATAATACAAATAATAATACCAACAAGAATACAAATAATCTATCCGACGTGATCCGGCTGGACAAGACGGCCCGAGCTCGCTGAGTACCACAACTAAGGGCATTGTTACAGTACTCAGCAACATCAAAAAAACCATTACAACACACATACAATAATAATAATGATATAATAATACAAATAATAATACCAACAAGAATACAAATAATCTATCCGACGTGATCCGGCTGGACAAGACGGCCCGAGCTCGCTGAGCACCACAACTAAGGGCGTTGTTACAGCACTCAGCAACATCAAAAAAACCATTACAACACACATACAATAATAATAATAATGATATAATAATACCAACAAGAATACAAATAATCTATCCGACGTGATCCGGCTGGACAAGACGGCCCGAGCTCGCTGAGCACCACAACTAAGGGCATTGTTACAGTACTCAGCAACATCAAAAAAACCATTACAACACACATACAATAATAATAATAATATAATAATACAAATAATAATACTAATACCAACAAGAATACAAATAATCTATCCGACGTGATCCGGCTGGACAAGACGGCCCGAGCTCGCTGAGCACCACAACTAAGGGCATTGTTACAGTACTCAGCAACATCAAAAAAACCATTACCACACACATACAATAATAATAATAATGATATAATAATACCAACAAGAATACAAATAATCTATCCGACGTGATCCGGCTGGACAAGACGGCCCGAGCTCGCTGAGCACCACAACTAAGGGCATTGTTACAGTACTCAGCAACATCAAAAAACCATTACAACACACATACAATAATAATAATAATATAATAATACAAATAATAATACCAATACCAACAAGAATACAAATAATCTATCCGACGTGATCCGGCTGGACAAGACGGCCCGAGCTCGCTGAGCACCACAACTAAGGGCATTGTTACAGTATTCAGCAACATCAAAAAAACCATTACAACACACATACAATAATAATAATAATATAATAATACAAATAATAATACTAATACCAACAAGAATACAAATAATCTATCCGACGTGATCCGGCTGGACAAGACGGCCCGAGCTCGCTGAGCACCACAACTAAGGGCATTGTTACAGTACTCAGCAACATCAAAAAAAACCATTACAACACACATACAATAATAATAATAATGATATAATAATACAAATAATAATACCAACAAGAATACAAATAATCTATCCGACGTGATCCGGCTGGACAAGACGGCCCGAGCTCGCTGAGCACCACAACTAAGGGCATTGTTACAGTACTCAGCAACATCAAAAAAACCATTACAACACACATACAATAATAATAATAATATAATAATACAAATAATAATACCAACAAGAATACAAATAATCTATCCGACGTGATCCGGCTGGACAAGACGGCCCGAGCTCGCTGAGCACCACAACTAAGGGCATTGTTACAGTACTCAGCAACATCAAAAAAACCATTACAACACACATACAATAATAATAATGATATAATAATACAAATAATAATACCAACAAGAACACAAATGATCTATCCGACGTGATCCGGCTGGACAAGACGGCCCGAGCTCGCTGAGCACCACAACTAACGGCATTGTTACAGTACTCCCTCATTTTGTAAGAGCGGACCTCCGCTCGCCGAAAGTAATATCCTCAGAACAAAAAAATGATTTAAACCTGATTTTTTAAACAGTGTTACTGTTATTATATAATGAACATTGTTTATCCTAGGCTAATTGTTTGTATGGCGATATGTGACGATCATTAATTGAAATGGTTCTTATGAATGTGCCGGACAGTGGCTAAATAAATTGATCAAATTATGGCGTGAAATTTGCCGCTATTTTCCTGGCGCTGGCTTTCTGTTTGGGGTTTTCCTATTACAACGATGCTCGAACAATCGTTGACGTTCACGACGTCGTTGGATTCTCGCTTCCTCCGCTTGATCCTGTCGCATGCATTCCCAGAAACGCGCGGCGTCGTCATCCAGTGTTGACCCAAGTTGCCTGCTATTCCCGTCATGACGTATTCCACTGGACGTGGTTGGACCATTATAATTTGTGTCGTATTGTTGAGACTGAAAAGTAACTGGAGGTCGCCGCATTTCGTGACCATCGCATAGCCCCGAGCTTTGATTATATTTCAGCTGTTTACCTTTGCCGCTACGCTGTCCTTCCCGCTTCGCCGCGAAATCGTTGCTTACACGTTGCCATTGTTGCTCGAACTCAATGGCTTCTTGTCGACGCCCACGTTGACCGATAATAGTTTTGCTGAGATCTTTCTCCGCTAACTTCCCAGTATTCGCTGGTGGTCCCCCAACAATTCGTCGATGTTGTTCATAGTAAATGCGTTGCTCCTTTTGTTGCTGTCGCCGTATCCGATGATTTCGTAGAACGTCTTGATGCGGCAGCCTAGTTGATTCCCCCTTGCGTCTCATCTCAATATTGCCGCTTTCGAAGCCCATTGCTGCTAATACGGCTTGACGTAAATTTTTTTGTTGAACTTTATACAATTCAGCCCGTAACATTCCACGCAAGGCATGTTTTAGGCGCGCTTTAGCGCTGCGACGATTACCACGTTTCCACTTTGGTTTAGTGACCACCGCATATTTAGTGTCGGACCTAACGTGAGACGACTGTAATGCTTGACTGATGCGTTTCCCCCTATTCGTTCCTGCTGACTGCTTCGCTTGTTGTTGAGCACATACCGTTACATAACCATCGCTCCACATGGGGGCTTCGCAGTGGTATTCTGTTTCTGGAATATCGTCACTATGGCTGGACATCTGTTGAACGTTGTTGACTGGTCGACTTCGGTTAGCATTATCCATACCGTACCGCACAGTAGCGTGTGGTGCTTTTGTTCTGCTTAACATCCCGAAAGCTGCAGGTCCGCCTAACTTATCCGACGTTGGTGACGCTGGCTCTCCTCGGCGCCACGCATTCCACCGTGGATGTCCACCATCACGGCGTTTAGGCGGAACAATTGGTTCACCATAATGCGGTGGTGTTGTAATAATTCGTGGACTTTTCAAAACTGATGGCCATTCTCGTGTTGTACCGTTCTTTTTGTTGACGCTTTCGCTGGTCGCCTTAGAACTACGAACTTCGCCACCGGCAACAGCGGTGTCAGACTCTACATTCGTTAAGTCAACATTACCCTCAGGTACAGATGCAACGATAATAGCATCCGCTTGATCCACGTTAATGGATTCGACTGTAATAGTATTGTGTTGAACTGGGGATGGAGTGACAGTTGGTCGCAACGCCTCGTCCATTAAATCTTCGTCGTCATCCATAATTTCGATCACTGGTTCATCACCGATGTCTTCCTGACCGGACATTGTTTGGAACACGCCTCTACAGTGTGAATTAGCAAATAACGATTATTTTACAAAGAATTGCTCAGTTATTATTATTTTTTTGTTTGTACGTTTATTGTATATAGTCGCCGTTACAATTATTAAACGAGTAATTTTGTGTCTAGGATAGTACCTGCCAACCGTAATACAAGCAATTTTACTAATAAGTCTAAAATTAAAACAATGAGCGGAGTAGTTATATACATAATAGCTCCAAATATTAAATATTTAACACCATACAATAATTATGGAAGATATATCTATAACAAACGGTGCCAGAACAAAGATATAGTGAATTATTAACTACTTATTTCCGTGACCTGAGATTATACTTATGCTTAGCGGAAAATTTGGTTGGCTGAATATGAGCGTTAGGTGACACAATTGACTTATTATGCATAGCCGCAATTTTCCTTTGCTGTGATTTCACTGAAGTGGATTTTCCACTGATACTCTTTTGTAAGCAGTCGTTTTTGCCTTGTAGTTCGAATGATGTTGGTGTTTGTGTTGAATATTTATCAAGTTCACCATTTTGTGAGGGTAAGTTTTGCTCAGTTTGCCTTCGTAATTCCTGGGGTATTTTCCCATATACCGAACTGTTATTACTTGGCGCTAGCTTTAGCCTTCTGACATTCACACGGCTTGCTACCGTACGTGTGGATCGATGCACTGGTTCAATCATAGCTCCAGTGGCATCGTCTGTTAACAGTACTATTCGATATGGTCCATGCCAAGCTCTAACTATTTTCCTAGTTCCTCCCCGCGCTACTACCGGAACATGTAAATAAACTCGATCACCTTCCATAAAAGGCAAGTTTCGAGCCTTTCTGTCATGGTAGCGCTTTTGATGACTCTGAGCTTTCTCAATACGTACCTGTGCTAGCTCCCACGCTTTGTTGAGCCTAATTGCTATATCGTTTACGTACTCAACCTGATCAACCGGTTTTACCGGCCGTAGAAAAAATATCCAAAGGCAGTGTTGGATCTCTACCGAAGTTTAAGTAAAACGGAGTCTCGTTTGTGCTTTCGTGGATACTGCACCTGTAAGCAAAGCCAACGTATGGTAATATCAAATCTCAATCGTGTTGATTGGTACTAACATAAAGGCTAATCATTGTTTCCATAGTGCTGTTGAACCTTTCTACCATGCCATCGCCTGATGGATGATAAGCTGTCGTGTTCAGTTTGCGGATGCCCAATAATTTGCACACATGCAACATGATTTCAGATATCAAGTTTGCTCCACGATCCGAGAGTAAGCTATATGGAACACCATGGCGACAAATTATTTCTTCCACCAAAATCTTTGCTATCGTCTTCGACGTTGTATCACGACGTGCGAAACACTCTACCCACTTTGTGAAGTAGTCCATTATTGCTATAACATATTTATTACCATTTTTGGTTTGCGGTGAGGGTCCAACTAATTCGCATGCAATCTGATACCATGGCGCTACAACCGGAATTGCGTGTAATGGAGGTACCGTCCAGGATGGAGGATTCTTGCTGCTCGAACACGCGTTGCATGACGCGCACCACCGTTTCACATCTGCGGACATCGTGGGCCAATAGTATCTATTCGCAACTTTTCCGTATGTTTTCCGAATTCCCAAATGTCCACCAAACAGATGATCGTGGCAAGCATTCATTACGTCATCACGCAAGCTTGGTGAAATATACAATTGTTCCCTTCCACGAACAGATGACTTCCGCAATAAAAGTCCATCACGAAGCATCTACCCATCGTGATTATTATCGCCACTTTGTAGACCGGCGAGTCTCTCAGCGGAAAAATTGTCTTGCGCTTGCCATTGCTGAATGGATATCATGTTTTTGACGTCCTTTACTAGCGGTTTTAGTTGTTCTACCGTAGTGACTACGGAAACGTCCTGCGGGCGACTTTAATCAATTCCGTGCATGCTGCGCAAGGCATAATTGTTGTATCGGGTGGCGCACAATCAAAAGTTTCTGGTCTTCTAGACAAAACATCAGCATTTGAATTTTCTTTACCAGGGCAATGTACGATCTCCATATCATACTCTTGGAGAGCCAGACTCCATCGACAAAGGCGACCGTGGCTGTCTTTCGCAGATAGTAGCCACTTTAGCGGCTGGTGATCTGTAACAACTGAGAACTTTCGACCATAGAGATATCGACTAAAATGCTGTATCGTCCAAATTATTGCCAGCAGTTCACGTTCTATGGCAGCATACTGGCGTTATGACTTTGCTAGCATTCGACTGGCGAAGGATATCGGATGTTCTTTGCCAAGTTTCAGACGGTGACTTAAAACGGCTCCGAGTGCAATACTACTTGCGTCGGTTTGGACCATAAATGGCTTGTCGAAATCTGGAAAAGCCAGCACAGGCGCTGTAGATAGGGCTGTTTTAAGAGCGTCGAAGGCTTTCTGACACTCTTCGGTCCACTTGAACTTTACGTTCTTCTTGTATAGCGCGTGTAGCGCAGCTGCTATTTTTGAGAAACACCATACGAACTGTCTATAATATGTTGCCAGGCCGATGAAACTGCGCACTTCATCAGCCGACTTTGGCACCGGCCAGTTGATGATTTTCGAAATTTTAGAGCACTCTGGTGCAAATCCTTCCGCAGAAAGAATATGCCCAAGAAATGGCACTGTACTTCTTCCGAAGTGCCATTCTTCAAGTGTCAGCTTCAAATCAGCCACGCGAAGACGATCGAATACTTGACGCAATCGGGAAAGTAATTCATCAGGTGTGGACCAATAACAAGTATGTCATCTAGATACACCACACAGATTTTCCAGTCCAATCCAGCCAATACGCTTTCCATGAGACGTTGGAAGGTGGCCGGGGCATTGCTAAGACCGAAAGGAAGTTTCTTGTATTTGTAGAGCCCTTCGTGAGAAATAAAAGCCGTTTTATGCTTGCTTTCAGGATCCATTGGGATATGATGATAACCACTCCTCAAGTCCAGCGTGCAAAAATATTTGGCTTTATTTAGTGATCCCATCACATCGTCCACCCTCTTCATCGGATAACTGTCGCGTATTGTCACAGCATTCAGTTTCCGGTAATCAACGCAAAACCGCCATTTACCATTCTTTTTCCGCACAAGCTCTATTGGTGAAGCCCATGCGCTGTTAGAAGGTTCAATAATATTGTTCTTAAGCATCTCCTGAATCTGTCTAGACACCTCGTCGCGTAGGGCGAAAGCTGTACGATATGGCCTTTGTCGAACTGGAAGAGCACCTTGAGTATTAATAACGTTATAAACTTCGTGCAGTTGCCAAGATCGTTTTCACCATCCGCAAATATGTCCTGGTATTCATTTAACAGCGTACGAAGCTTCTCAATACCGTCATCCCCCAAAGAGCAATTTTTGAGATCCAGGTTGCGGAATTTTTCCGAGCTTGCCGAGCATATCCCATTTATTTCATCGACTTTAGTAACTGCCAGATATATCGGATAAAGTTGTTCGTCAATCTCTTGCACCTGTTGAGCAGCCAGTGGAGTTTGTCTCGCTAGTCTTTCGCCTTTGTATAGCTTTATTGGGCAAGCAGTTGCATTAAGTAACCGAACTGGGACATTGTTTATACCGTTACTCACCACGACCGTTGGTGCTATGAACAAGCCATTTTGAGATTTATTTCCGCAAATGCCGACATATGGTTCCAACAGGCTGGGTTGATTGTTGACTAGAGTAGTACAACCCGCCAGAATTGCTTCAGTTCTTAGAGGTACGAGTACACTTTTCACAAGTGTTACATACACGGGCTCCTCAGCGTTACATTTACCATTGATTCTGAACTTCTACTCGCTTATTGCTAATGTGCCTTGTGCGTAATCCAGCCGAATTTCGCCTGCTTGTTGCAGGAGATCACGGCCGATAATTACTTCGTAGGGTAACGTTGGCGCCACAGCCAACGATCCTTCAAACGTTGAATCACATAAGCGCTGTGACTTAGCGGACCATCGACCATTTGTTTACCCCAATTCTTCCGGCCCTATCATTTTATGTTTATCTTACACACATTTATCGTGCAAAAAAATTGGTGCAGAGCCGTAATGTTTGCGTTATCTGTTTGTTTATTGCGTGTATAATCTATCAATTTTTTGGTATATGTGTATATGCGTTATGGGTATAATGGTATGGTGTTGGTATACCAAACTTTCTGACACATGAACACCAGTCGAAGACAGAGAAAAATTTTGAACGAACGTACTGTGGTGTTTATTTAACCACTACGACGAATACGAGCACGAAAACGATAAACAATGAAAGAAAAAATCTCAAATCAGCCAAAATCGGGATAATATTTCTTAGCTATATAATTTGCATAATCCATATGCAACATTCCCGGCCCAAAGGCCCCACCGTTACTGCAACCGTCTCTTTTGGCTACCGCCAATTGTCGACAACCCTACAATCGATTTAATGTCATGTTAGATTTCAGTTCGTCTTCTGGCATAAGAGTTATTCGAACGAATTTCAGTTCCGGCAGATAGCGGGCGAAGACTTCCCATGCTCGAGGGATCCCGGCATGACGGAAATGGAAGCGAAACTTTGTCTCGAAAAGAGAGTAGTTCAACCGGTTTCCATCCAGAAATGGGTTGTCAATGTCCTTCCAGTTTACCACTTGAACGCCAGTTGAGGACTGCAATTCAGGGATGGCTAAATCGGCATAACCCTGGGATTCCGGAACCCGAGGTGTGAAGAACGTCGGGGCAGACCAGCACTTGTTGACCATGAAGAGAAAGTCGATGTTCCTGAATGAAGTTGCGCAATTTACGCAGGGTCTTCAGTTGATCGACGGACGATTTCTGGCAGTCGTTGATCCCAGCATAAAAGATGATCATGCGGTAGCAGGTCAGGTCGACGTCGGTCAGCAAGTCGACAATACGACCATATGTGGCGCTGGATTTGGCGATGCATTGACCTTCTTGCAGGTCTTCCACCTGCCGAAACTGACTATCGGCCACTAACAACACGCTGCGCGAAAACGATGGCGCAAGTACGACAGTCTCAGTGAGCAAACGCTGCACACCGAACGTGACCGGGATATTGTGGTCACTGTAGAGCATGTGAGCGACCTCACCGAGGAGTTTGCCCCCAAATGTTGAAGCCGGTATATGATCGATTCTTTGCACGTAAACGCTCGCACAAAGACTTTTTGCCACCCGCGGTGTAGATGAAGCCATCAGGGGTGCTGTTTGCTTCCACAGCAACGAATTCGACAGCTAGAGGATCATCGAACTTCTGCATTTGCCGGAAGAATGCGTCGAAAAACGGTGTACGCTCGTCTATCTGATTGAAAAGAATATCCCGCCACAATTTATAACTGTGGAACATCCAGTCGGCGGACACGTTGAACCTTGGTCGACCAACCAGCTCCGAATTTGAGCGCCGTCTCGCTTCAGCGAATCGTTGAGCAACAGATTGTCCGGAATGCCGGATACAAATGGCTGTTGAGCAGTGACGAGGAACTGGAAACCCATTTCCAGAGACGAAACTATGATGTTGAACATCGTCAGGGGTCGATCGAACGAATGGAACCGAGACAGGACGTGATTGCTCGCCATGTATAGAATATTGGTCATCTGTAGCCGAGCACCTCTGATTAAGGATTAAAAAGAAATTGGGTGAAATTTTAGGAATGCAGATACGGACTGATACAATGTGGTTGTGACGATTGCGAACGATGCTAGTAGTATAAAAATGGGGGTTCTGGGACAAAATCGACAAGTTGGCATACACCCAACTTGTCGACCATAAATTAATGGGAAAGGATTTCTGGAGCTCCACGGAATAATTTTATATGAGCATAGGGGAACTCTTATTTGCAAAGGTTATAACATTATTTATTATATTATTTATCTGCTTGGTTATTTTGACTAGTCATATTTAAGTTGCAAAACACATGTTTCTGCGTGGTAGCTGGCTGTTCTTTTCGGTAACTTTTAGATGTAAAAACATTTTTATTTAATTTTCTGCATCACATGCATTGCAGCGGCTAGCTATATCACAGTCCACTGCAGATGTGAAAGTGTATGTTTCAGCTAGGAAAAATCAAGAATACTGTACAATGTGTGTGTTGCTTTGTTTCTGAATTTCGAATTGTGCACATCGTTTTGAAATTAATTTTATAAATTCGCAAATGTATTTGTGAACACATACCAATAGCTTCTGAAGTTGTTAGATCAGTTGGACCTCATTAATCAAATCAGGCTTGTTCACATACTAAGAATTAGCTTACGAAATGAAAATTGCAGCCGTGCTCCGCTATTCTTTTGCATGCAAAATTATAATAAATTCGCGGCATACATACAATACTGTGATATGTAAAAATTAAAGTTTTTGTATATAGCGAGCTTTATTATAGAAGTGTTTAAATGCACTGATGATGCAATAGTACAAGTGCAACCAAATATTTTTGCTTTTGAACAATCAAAGATCTAGACACATTTTTGAGTTCATATTCTTCTGTTCGTAATGTTTCATGAGAACGATTGGCTGTGTTTCAAGTAGTTAGTTGTTTCAGCAGTTCTGTAGCAATATGAGACAGGCGTATGGGTAGAGACTATAAATAATGAACAAAATATTAATATTTTTACTCTACATCAAATTTCACGGTGGAGAACTACATAAAATTTAATATACAGCATCATTGTTCACATAGAAATTGTTTAGTATTGTCGTAAAGCTACATTTGCGGTGTGAAAGCTCAGCTGTGCAGAAAAAGTTACTACATTCACAAAGAATGTAATATGACGCAACAAGAGTAAAGCAAAGTGGTTGAAATTGTGTTTCTGGCTAAGAAGTTGATTAGTTCTGGCTATTTCAGCAAAATTAAAGTGTTATATACTACAAATTTAACTTTCGCAGAAAGACGGGGAAACATTCAAAGTGTAGCGAGATCTCTATTTTCTGTAGCCCAGGTAAAACAAGCAACTTCTAAGGTGCACAAAAACCATTTGTTTGTTTTGACAGTCGAATGTAAAACACCTGATTTTGGATTTGTAAGTCAAAATAAAATCGCATAGTTGTTTTTCGATAAAGTGTTCGCACACATATACGAAGACGCTGGAAATTTTTGTATTCGCTCTGCAATAATATAACGAAAATATGGTGTGCTTTTCGTGCACGCAGCTCTCTGTGAACGACGCATTAGTTGGGTTGGTTACAAATGTGCGTGTATTTATGCGTGTCGACATATATTGCGCAGCCGAAATTTCAAGAAAATAATATTTATTTTTCTTAGGGAATTGAAGCAACTGGGCGCTTGGTATTACATTCGCAAATTCACATGATATTATCGGCCCCGGATAACTGAAATATGTTTCGAAATAATTACGCATTTTGTTGTGGTGTACATACACGTCGTATTAAATATTTTGTTTATTGTTAAATTACCAACGATGATATATATTATTAGCACAGAATGAAATATGAATCATTCCATGCAGCTTATGGGTTAAGCAGTAGTTTAATTATCTAACAATCTGTAAATCATATCTAACATTTAAACTTTCAATGAGTGTACTTATTTTCTGTCCTAAGAATTCAACAGCGTCTGTATTACTTTGAATCCCTGCTTTCATTGAGCTTCTAGCGAAATCGACTTCTGCAGATACTGCTGCTAAAAATCACATAAAAATGTTATGGAACCGGTTGAGTTTTTTACTGGATAACATGTTTCTAACTTTGAACATAACTCCTTATCGCGATCTGGATTTTCTTTTTGATTAGCAAGTTTAAACAAGCTCCTGTAAAGTTCGATTACTGTTGATAAGTAGTTGACTGCATTTTTGCGAAATGCGTCGTAAAGAACAAAGATTGTTGCTACGTCACCCAGACAAGACTCGATATTTATTTTCCGTAGTAAAGAATCGTTTTTAAGCTGTTCTTCCAAAACTAAACAGCTTGTGCGTAATGTATTTATAGTATAGCTGAGTATTTCTAGTGAACGAAACAGAGCGTAGGTGTCGCATAACTGTAAACGTGGTAAAGAGCAAGATTTGGGAATTGAAAACTTCAAATATCGAATTCTATCAGTAGATATTATTGCCGCATGTTCTTGAATGAGCTTGGCGTTTTCGTGGATATCTTTAACTGATTTGCAGTCGCAATTGCGCAAATCAGATAACAACTCTATGATTTCGCTAATGCGTGCAATTTGCCGTTGAATTTCATTTTGAATTCGATATTCTTTTACTTGATCGGGTAAGAAATCTGAAGGAAGTAAAAGTTTTAAAAAAATTTAGGAATATTATGATATAGAAAGAATAAGCTAAACTCTACATGTTTATTGGTAGGTTACATTAACATTAGTACGAAGGGATATAAACTTCCTCGGAAATCAGTTTTGTTTTCTGGTAACCATTAATTGTGTAAGATTTTAAGCTGACGAACAATATTTTCTTTAATTTAGCATCGAAACTTTGGATTTTTCAATGTTAAATAAAACCATATATTATAGCAGAAAAAATTGTAACTACAAATTAAAAGCAAATTTTGCAGCGTTATTTAGCAAGTATGTGTTCATGTGCATTAATAATATGAAATATTACACTTGAGTAGACATTCAGTGCAAGCTGTAGCAGAAAATCTCATCTATGAATTAAGTTTTAAACTATTGCACCGATAATAAACTAGTAGTTTGTGGTAAATCAATTAACTTTACCAGTAAATTTCCGACATGTTTTGCGTTTAGAAGGCGAACATGCTATTTAAAACAATATTGAAAATAATACAGCTTTTGTACAACCATCAATAAATTGTTACCTAGTGGTTTTTGGTGGGAATATTTACGATGTGTTGATTCTGTATCGAAAGTTGCAAATGTAGAAAACATGTTCGGCGTGGAAATATTGGTTTGCGTGTTATCGCAACATGAGATATCGACATTCAGCGAATCATTGGTTGAGAGATGATTAATCGTTAAGCATCGTTCGGTGATTTCTGTTGTTCGCTGTAATTTAGTTACAGGATCAAATTCTGGTTTAGATACATTATTTGATGGATAAGAAGAGTCAACAACATCGCACTCTTTTTCTGCTACATGTAGGTTTCCAAGTAGCTGGATGCGTGGTGTTTCAACAATGCTGTTGGAATCTCTACCTGTTTTGTTGTAGCTGGTGTTTCCAATTTCTGCAATGGTGTCATCAGATGTAAACTGCTGCACTTCACAAGCATAGTTTAGGCTTTGTACATATTTTTGCGCTAATTGTGAAGACATCTCTTTCGATGTTACAGGAATACCTTTAGCCAATGACTTAAGTCTGAAGAAGCAATATGTTACTTTTTCATGTGTACGTGAGTCGTGAAATGCCTGAATGGCTGCAGTGTATCTCTTTTTGATTCCCTTTACAGTTAGAATTTCGTCGTTGTTGAAATCTTGGTTCAGAGCCTGAGCAGTGCAACGTATGGCCAGCGCTAGGAATAACGTTTTCCGTTGAGAAAGCGGTATTGTGCACCAAAAATCGGTAGGATATACAAACATCAGTATAATAAGGGTCTCCAGCTCGGAAAGTATTACTTGGTGAATTTCAGACCCACTTTCTTCCAAGCGACTTTTAAACTTATTTACAATTTCCCATGCTAAATTGCTGCGTTGTCCGAGAACTATATGAATTAGATGAGCGAAATAATCAATGTCACTACAGTACGAGGTTAATTTAGTTCTTACCATATTTTAGAGCTTATTAAACAAATCTATGTAATTAATTCCTGCATAAACGAAATATGACGTCAAACAGTGGAAGGTAAATTTGTATTAATGTATTTTAGCATAGAGCATGGAAAATATGAAATTAAACTAGCTAACAAAGTATATACTCGAGTATGAAATATTTTATTAGTCATTTGAAATAGGTAAAACTAAAAAATTGCTATTTTGAAAATCTGAATTTTTGTGCATAGTATTTTACAATAGCGAAATAGCTGATGCGCTACAGCATTTTTATACCAATGTAGCATATAAATAAACCGCTTATCTTCAGAAGAATTGTTTGTTGTCAGAGGTTATAACCAATGGAGCGTAAACATACGTTATGTACGCGACGGCGTAACGAAGATGTATCTGTTTTTCAACGAAGTTGTGGTAGCTAGCATTCTACTGCTAGAGGTTGAACTAAGACAGTGTAAAAATATGCTATGCATGTAAAAACGTAGTGAAGATCCATCTATTTTCCAAAGAAGTCTTTGTAGCTAAAATTCCACTGATAGAGGTTAAACTAATAGTGCGTAAACCAATATAATATGCATGTCGTGGCGAAGAGCATCGAAAACCAAACAAATGTTTGTAGTTAAGATAAATTTTGTATCATATTGGCAAATGCTTGTATAAACTAAACATATAGGATTATGCTTTCATTTTAAAATTGTAAAAAATCAATTGTGGAAAATCTTGAGCGAGGTTTATATAAATATATATGTTGGTATTAAATGTTGTTTCTGGGGGCCTAGGAATAAAAGCTGGTGCGACAGATGTAAAGACAGTCGAACATTTTGTGCTGCTGAGATCGATTAAAAACATGTTGCGTCGATACTATGATGATGTAATGTTTTAAGTGTGAAAATAGTTTTGTGAATACAAAGACCACATGGTTTTGCATATAACAGTAAATACATGATGTGATATATTTAGAGCACAATGTCAGTTAAAATCAGCACAAACATACGAACAGAGCCTGGAATAGTGTTGGTAAACAGTGACTTTACAGATGATATATAGGCCAAGAAACCTCAGTGCTCTTCATAGCTATTTGTCAACAACGACAACACAATTCCGAAACTGACGACCTCGGATAAGCAACTGTCAAGCGGACGTGATGAAACTATTCAGCAAATAAATCCTGATAATACATCGCAATATCAAGTTGTATATTCCTCTAATGTTGAGCGATCGAGCGACAGTAGTGCAAGAGCATCGAAAACAAAGAAAAAACGCCCTAATGAAAGTACACAACTTCGCACATATCGTTTCGTCCAACGTGAGGAAAATATTGTTTCATACGAAAGTGGCGATTCTCAGATATTTGCGTCAATATTAGTAACAGAGAGAATCAATTTGTGCTTGGGCGGGACAAGCAGGAACAGTGAAAAGTCAGTGGTAATTGAAGAAGTTATCCCCTGGAGCCAACTCGGAAACTTTGAGATGACTGTTGACAATAAACCGAATGTTATTATAGTGCGAAAGTCAAAAACTAGTGATAAACCAGATACAGGCGATATTGTTTTTTAAGCTTAGGTTAATTTTCACAAATTAACTGCAAGTTCCGCTAATAAATGTTAAAGTTAATCTATAAAAGCCATGAATTCTGAAAGATTTTGTCACTAAACAGTTTAAAACGACATCGTTAAAGCATTTATTTAACTATATCATCTCGCTTAAACAAGGTAGGTTGATGCCTAATTGTTATTGCTAATATATTAGTTCTATTCTGTTCACAAAACTATATCGTTGCAAATAAAATACATTTATACGAATTTCAGCATGAAATATATTTTACTTCCTTAAAATGTTGTTGCTCCTTTGCGTCCTAAATTAATTTACAGTTCGTGTATCTATGAACAATTATAAGGTGTCGTGAAATGTGGAAGTCGGAACTGTTGCTGCTAATCAACTGCATGAGTCAATATATTGGTAACAGGTCTACTGATCCGAGCGTTGCAAATTAAAATGCATTAGCTTTATTTTAAGCGAGAAATAATATTTTGCTACTTAATAATTCAAAACTGTTGCTCTTAATACATCGACAACTGGTGTTAAGGATGGTTGGTGGACCTACCTTCAGTTCACTCCCGCAAACGGTTTTAGCATGCATCTGGACTAATTTTTTTTCTGCGACAGCGACACATAGGCGTTGCTCAACATCAGTATATTACAATTTAGCAATGAAATTAGTTGACCGCATACACTCGGCTGCAATCGTGCTTTTTGTGCATACTTTAATTCACCTACAAACAACGAGCACAACTACATGATTAAGCGTACCATCTGATAAAACGGAATCAACTAAGCTACACTTGCATTATGCAGCAAGTGCTCTCGCATGTTAAACTGCGAATACAGAAAGCATAGCTCAGTTTAGAATTGCAGCAGCAATGGTGTATGCATTATCCCCAATTGACAAAATATTCGTAGGACCTGCACCAGCTAACAAATACTGAAATCGTAGTTCGTGAAGAGACAGCGGGTTGCTGATCATTCTTATTTTCGTAACTTGTACGATATCTATCAGCGCATAACAAATTTAGGAACCGCAGTTCATGAACTCATAACTGCTAATTTTCTTTTCAGCAATGAACTCGCAGTTGCTTCTCAACCAATTTCTTCAACGCAATTCGCGAGAATCAGTGCCTTTCATATATGAAAAGGTACCATCCGGGGGTTTCTACCGTTACAAACTCACCCTAGGCCAACACAGATTTTGCCGGCGATACTTGTGGAACACGCTGCCCGCACTAGTGCGGCTCAAACGGCACTCGATCAGTTGATTCATTTGGACGGAAATGAGCTTGGAATTCGTAATCAACTGGGTCTAGCAGAGAGGCTTTACATCGACCAAGTCGATACAATGCGTGACATGCTTCGTCAAGTACGACAAATGGTACGCGCGCTAACACCACAGCAAAAGCGTAAAGCTTTGAAAGAAGTCTATATAATATATATGCATTGCGTCTCTCTTGAGAAGTTTCTAATTGACTGATTCGATCACTTGTGACTAAAGACCTTGCTACAGTCACATTTATTGAGCTAATTAGGTGCACAATAAATTAATTATGTCGTTTCATTTCAAATTAAATTTTCTTCGTTCTGAACGATCGTATAATGTCCAAACGCTAAACTTTGCACGCCGTCGTTAAGGATATAACGCTTATCGTCGAATGCACATAAGCTTATTTTCGACTGTTCAAGCGTGTAAATGTGGTGAAGGTCAGATCGCACGCTTTGCATTTGATGCCTCATCAAAGTTCCACGCTGCAGAGTTCCCGTATAATCTTCGTTTAATTACGGGTTTGCCAACTCACTTAGCTCGCTTTTTCGAAAAATCCCCACAGTCTATGCTGTACATTTTTGAACGAACTCCAACAAATTCGTTGATTGGACAGCCATTAGTTTCGTCTTTATATTTCCCCATCACTTTTTTATTTCGGTTGCTAAACAATCTGTGGTGTTCCGGTTAATCACTAAAGTCAAACAGCTCTTCATGTAAGCTGAGCACCCGGTACACATCAGCGTTTTCTATACAATACGTTAACGAGTCAGTGTCAGTGTATAGAAGTCGGACATTTTCAAACATTTGTCGAACATAATTGTAGTGAAAGTCGTACATCAAATGTTTTGACAGTTCGAGCACCGTAAATCCCACTTATATGTGTTTGTTTAAGTACACCCGGGCACGGTGCATCATTACCGCAACCAATTCATTGTCGAAAATTTCGCATCTAACATATCTTGGACTAACGGACAGTTTTCTAAAACTATTTGCGTCCGTTACGAGTCTCACATCAACATAGTTTCGAACGTTCTCCATATTTTTACCAAACACCGAGTTGTTGAGCAGCTTGAATAAATCTTTCTGAAAGCTGCTTTTCGATTCCTTCCTTTTTTCTGTGTTAAAGTTGATATAAGGCTGCATCCAAGCCGCCTGCTTAAATTTGATGGCCCTGTTGATACGTAGCAATTTGAGCCCAAGGCTAAGGTATAGTTGCAGGTTGCGGTAGCGAACAGTGTGGTTGTGTTTATCTAACAGTGTAGGTACGAGTTTAGGTTGCGCAGACAATTTCAACACCATGGCTTTCATAAGCTGCCGGACTAGGGCGACAAATCGCTATAGGTAATTATAAACTTTGCTGGCGCCTTTGGACAATCGTTATGGGAGTTGTGCACCGAGTGCGGGTATTGCAAATCGACGTCAAATACGTATCCAATTTCTGAATCTTCAGAGATATCAGCAATGTCTAATGCGTTTAATTCTTCTTTGTCCACCCACTCGAAGTTGGATACCGGCATTCGCTGGCTCATGCTGTATCCATAGAGATTGTTAGCGTCCAAGCTTATAATGTAACTTAACGGTAAATTCGGGTTGACACACTCCGAACTACGATTGTTTGACTTTGCATATCTGTGCATTATCGACGAAATACCGCCACGTATACCGGACTCGAAAAATGAATACATGTCAGGATCTGTTAGGAGATGTAGTGTGTATGGCGACATTCTGGGACACGCCGCCCATCCAAGAGACGGCAACGTCATAAAGTGGCAAGGATCTAGCTGGTAATACTTTAGCGAAAAACTGCGAAAACTTTTAAATACGTCACACAAAAGCAGAACATCGCCTAGTAGATATAAATCGTGATAATCGCCAATAGTATGGCAGTTGAAGTGGTTCCACACATCGATTGCATGCCTATAGTCGCTCTCAGAAATACAAGTATCTTTTAGGCTGCTATAGAAGCACTCGATAGGCGGTAGATTCGTTTCCTTGAAAATGTCCAACGATTGAATATATTCGTACGGATAAACACCCTTCTTGATCAGCAGCCTCGAATCTTCTGGGTTTGGAAAGAAATGATGCACCGTTGAGAAACTATTTTCGCCTTCGTTCTTGAGGCTATCAACAAGCGCATCCAGAGAACTGGGTAGGAATTGACATGAATCGAGAAATTTTATTCTCCACGGCCGTCTCCACCGTTCTCGATCTTCCATAACGATCGCGCACATTGTGTACACTTCGATATTTTTCGCAACGCAGTCCAGCTTGATATTTCGTGCACGTGCGACAACTGCGATTTGTTGCATAATAAGATGCCCGTCGTAGTGTTTGAGGTTGTGCAGCAGAACGCAAACTTCGTTCAATAGTTGATACGAAATATGGCATTCTGAATGAGTGGGACCCCTGTATCTCCCACAAATTTTACAATGATCTCTGCATATATTTGAGCGACACGATTTGCACCACAGCCTCCGATTGGCACTCGAACAAGTGTCACAGCACGGCACAAACGGTTTTTTAAAAATGTAACACTTGTCACGGTGGAAAAAGTCATGCCATTGTTCGCCCGACAGTCGAGGCATTGGCCGTTTGTTGCGCGCAATATTGTCATAGCACCACATCGAAGCATCAATGATTTCCGTTAGAATTTTTTTGACAAAATCTTCGCCGCTGTGAACAACAGGAACATTGATCCGCGGTACAGCTGATTGACAGCATTGAATCAGTTGAATGTAGCCAAACCCACACGGTATGTGTTCGATTCGTTTCACGCGGTACGATGCTAGTTGGCTAGGAGTGCAACTGCTAATTGGCGGTAGCATACATTCAAGTCTGCATAAAATGTACGAGGTTGACGGAGCATTTTTCGCCAGTAGTTAAATTTTAGTTCATTCGTTTCTTCGGCAGGCATTTCAATAGCAATTGCATCGCGCCGACAAAGTCCTCGGTGCACAGATAACCTTTGAAGTGTATACTGAGGAAACAAGCAGTCTAAACAAAACAACTTTCTCGCTTTGTGTTTTCGTTGATTATACAGTAATGCGTTGAAACGTTTAATCCAAGAAAAGTGATAATTGGATCCATTTGTCAGTAGAAGAAGGGTGATAGTTTGTTGTGGGTTACGTCTTGATGAAGGACAGTAAATGGGAAACACGTATTCGTCGTAAGCTTAAACATATATATCTAATCTGTTATCTTGCTCGAATCGAGGAATGTGTTTGATTGTAAATGGATAGGTGAACTCGTCAAAGTTATGCTTGTAAATATGCGCTCTGTAGTTGCTAGGTCGTTCTGGATGAATTGCAACAGGATACAGGGCTGATAAAATGGCCCACTGAAAGCATCGATTGTCAACGTTCTTAACGTTTACTATGCACTTTTTGTTCGCAAGAGCTCGCGGTAGTGGAATATAGCTAGAAGCTGTCAACGGTTGGTAACGAGCAATATGTATATACATCTGTTTCTAAGATTTTGTTTACTACCCAGTTTGAGCCACCTTCGCCAAATTAGTCCACTTTTCCAACTATTTCACCGTCAATCGTATCTAAGCTTGCGTTGATATCCGAGCTACGCAGAATCGTTTGCTGCTTATTGCTCATAAAAGCTTCGGCAAATGTTTGTTGATCCAAAGCTTTAACAAAACTTATTCACGATCGTATGTGAAGCGTAAAACCGCTAAGCTCCTCTATTAAATTACTTAACGTTTCTACCAAAACAGGTTTTGCTGCCTGATAAAATGCATTTACATCGGTGTATTCATGTGCAGTATCGAGAGCATAGCGCTTTACGTAGCCCGAGAGAACCGTGTCTGTCTCTACAATTCTCATGTTTACTATGAGTTTGGAAGAAAATTGCAACACATTAAATATGTTTACTAATAAAAAAACAGTTAATAAGGAAGTGACAACCATCTGTTTTGAACAATATTTTTAGTCTGTAATGTTTCATTAACCGTTTCGTCTTCAAGCTCTTCGCTGAAACTTTGTTTATCGCCAGGTTTGCGCAGTTGCTCAATTTTTTGTCGCGTTTTCATATTGGGTATAAGTATTGTTGGGATTGGTAGAGTTGCAATTGAGCTTAAAAATGAATCATATCCAGTAGGAACATGCTTTGGTTGTTTAGTTTTCAACAGATGTGAGACAATATCAGCCACGTGTGAACCAATAATTGGTCTACCGTCCATTGTAATTGTTCCAGTTGAGTCCCATTTTACCGGGCATTGCGTCGCATTTATAATGGTATCAATGATTTGACGTGCTTGTTTTTCGTACCTTTGCGGAACCGCTGAAACTGCTCTTTCAACCACATCGTCCATCGATGGCGACCGGTCGACAAATTTGTTTTGCAGTTGTTGCTGCGGAATAGAGTGGTTGTCTTGTTGTAGTTGTAGAAATTTTTGCAAAATATTATTATATTTATCTATTTTGACATCAACAGGTTCATTACTTTTCAGAATATTTTTTTATTTCTCGGTCGAAGCTTGTTTGAAGTTTAACTTCGGGTTCGGTGACAATTTTATCTCGCCGCTCAAGAATGTCAAAATGGTTTGCAGGCAGTAATATCATTTTTTAGCAGCCATGGTAGCGCGGATAGTATCGGACCGAGAATCAACGGTATTATGCTACCGCATGTTGAATTGTCGCTTAGAAAAATTGTGAGCTGTATATAAACACCACTGACCGCACACAGTAGACTCAAGCGATTGAAGTTGACAACAATTATACCGGTAGTGGGGATCTTTATCGACAATATATTGATGGAAATTGCTACTATATATTAGCGGATGTAATCCATAGGAGTCGAAAAAGTATGCACTGTGTGCACTATGAAACCAAAACAATACCCAATGCGATCCTGGATCGGTACTTTTATCCACATTGGCAATAAAATAGCAAGGGAATTTTTGGTTCGAGATATCGGGCAAATAGTTTGACGAGGTAACATCTTAGAAAAAGCTTTATTATTCGATAATGTTCTATTGTACGCAACTGTAACGTGTTCATTACGCAAAATCACAAATAACATTTCGATTATTATCAATATAAATACAACTATCATAAATCATGTAAACGATTATTGTACACGATTGATCGATATCGTTAATATCAAACTGCATTTTTAAACTCAGTTCCCCACTTTTCCCAGGTTCGGTGTAGGTAGTAAAGCATGATTCATCGGTGCTCAAATCGAAACCATATAGAACGTAACCGCCTGCCAGATAATCAAGATATGATATTCCGTTACTCGAATCTGTTCCAAAATATCCAGCGACTTGTAGTAGACTTGGATATTCTCGAGTTGCATCATTTTCGGCCCATTTTTGTAATAATGGTATTGATGGTATGGTTTCGCTTTCTTTATGTAGACAGATGTAGCTCGCCTGTTTCAATTTGAAATTAAATGGTAACTTGAGCCCATTGCCGGTGAACGCAGTACTTTCCACCAAACCTACAATTACGACTCGCGGCAACGGGCCACGTGAAATGTTTTCACGATTGATCAGAGTGCGACCTGCTGAAATTTGAAACTCTTTTACCACCACACGTGAAATCATATACCGTGCTGGTTGAAGGCGTAGCCCGGCTGCAATAATAGTGGCTGACGGCTCAGATAATTTGACACGTCTCACCATCAGCGTAACGTCGGATAGTTCTAGTTTTGGTATGTTTGATGGCGATGAGAACAAAAACGAAAAGTATTTGCAATTTGATGCAGTGCTATTCCGACGTCTACTCTGTTAGATAACAATCTGTGCTGAGTGGTAATATCGGTAGATAGACGAATATACATAACAAACTTACGACTCCCAGCAACCATTTGTCTGCGCCTGGCATAGCCATAGTTTATTTTGGCATCCAATGCATCGACATGACCGGCAGTGTCTTTGTAAAACATCTCCTACGCTAACTGATTATTCTTTGCTTCCGTACCGAAATTTAGCAAGTGCTCAATGAATGCGCGGTAAGGATAGTTATCTGCTGCCGTGGAAACGATTTTGTCTTGTATTTTTACGTCGACTCGTTTAAACATAGCGTGCGCAAACAGGTTAACTGAAGCTATTTCTGAGTCTGCCGCAAGTGGTTTGTCTGCACTCGATAAAATTCTCGCTGAAATCTTGACATAAAAGACAGGATCCAAAAATTCTTCTTCACTTCCCGGAACATAGAAATTAATCGACGTTGTTTCGTTAAGTGTATTAGCTGGTCGGATGTCAACCCAGTTTGAACTAACACTAGCGCTTTGAATCGGTTTTGCTGACCAGAGATCGAGTTCGTTTTTAGTATGATAATTGTCAATATCTGCGAATGGAGCTGCTCTGGAACGAAAACGTTTTGATGGGTGCGCCATTGTTGTGATACTGAAGGTGCCTGAATACTGACGATTTATATACTATTCAAATATATCGTTTGCATGTATAGATTTCTTTGAAACTTCATTGATCTTGGCACAGGAAATTGTTGCGATTTTATTCGTCTTCATAGAGCGACGATTTGTGCCTGGTCGTTTCTTCCGTTTTCTACCACCGCCTGTTTGTTAAAATTGGCGGGCTGATTTTGACGCCAAGTCTTTTGCAATACTTGTACCTACGTTCTTGTCTAAATTTTTAATTACCTTTACAGCTTTTTTGCTCTTTGACACGCTATTGTTTGAAGATTTGCTTTTGTCATTAACTATGGTTGCAGCCATACCTTTTATCAAATGAGGTGTTATAAACTTAGTAGCCTGAATAATTATTCGAGCTAGTGTTGAAAAAATAGAACCAATGCCGCAGCCGCGTTGGTATACATCACAACTAAATCTATCTATTCTTTCTTTTGAATAATTACTCATATTTCATATTTTGCAACGCCGAAAATGTAGTTTCAAAATAACTTTGCCTCTGTTATCGAAAGGCACTGGATTACCACTGTCTGTATTTATATAAATTTTTATTGCAGTTATTCTACTTAAAAACACTGGGACATAATGTGGTCGAGAATAAGTGTGACATACGACGTTGGTTATTGCTCTAGGTAAGATCGTCATAGCATGCAATCTAGGTATCACACGAAGCAGTGGTACTTCTGTGTCGCCAACTATCTGAGGACTGCATATGTTGGAATAAACATATAACGATGTTATTCCAGCTGTTAGATCCGCCTCGTTTGGAGCTTGCAGTGCCGGCGCAATAACATTGAACACTGCATCTGGGACAAAACCGAATAGCAAAGCATTTCTTCCCGAAAACGATATTTTGATAGGAGTACCTTGAAGGTTATATATTTTAAATCAATGTATGTTTTCGTCGTTTTGAAATTTGAGTTGTGTAGTACCCCAACTTCTTCAATGCGGCTGCTACTGCTAATTCCTCAACGCTTTTGTAATATCCTTCCGCGACTGGTACAGGAATCCAGCTAGTTTGTGCGCTGTCGTCAGTAATTTCAGTTCAGTCCATCTTTCGAAAGTACAGTCCATTTGCAGTGCATTTGTCAACAAATGTTCGCTTCCTCGAATAACATTGAAAATGCTGCTGGGATGTATTAACTCACATAGTGCAACTTCCCACTTTCCATGTTCGAGTTCCAGTTTTGTTACCAACTTAACGGTAAAATTGCTAAGTTTATTATCAGGATAATCTGACATAGAAGCATTGCTAGGGAGGGTTACATAGAAACTGTCGAATTCACTATACTCCATTACCAGATGAAAAATTTATTAAAACGTGATTAAAATAACGATGAATAACAAATTACGCATTTAAATAAGAATAAGATCAGGGCCCTAATGTCCTGTTTTATCTGCTTTCTTCATCTCCATCGATACACCATCGATTTTGATTGGCGCAGCTCGGAAATTTGATAAACAACTCCAACCGCTGTTGAAAAGCACAAATACAGTTTTTTCATCATCGGCGCTAATAATATAACGCTCGAGTGGAAAATTCGAATCCTTATTCTCAGTTGACATGGTTTAAACTAAATTATCTAGAGCGCATCTTTGCTTTATATAGTGCCTCTGTTTTTCTGACAGTCAACTTATGTGGCTTGTCACATCGTTGCGATTATTGAGTAGTAGACAAGTTGGAGAGGTGCCAACTTGTCGATTTTGTCCCAGAACCCCCATTTTTATACTATTATGCCAAATACGACTGTGTTATGTAGAGTTCACACTGGACCAAATTATAAAGTTTAAAATGGTTTCAGGGGTTTTATGTTCGACGAACTTGATTTTTAGAATTGTGTAGTCTGTTTTCATTTGTTATGCTATGTATCGCGTACAGGCCATCAAGCATGGTGTAGATAATATTTTTCGGTACGCTGAATATGATAATTTGGTTATCTACAATCCGCCACGAATAGTTCTTGTGTTTTCCATAGGTTTTAAATGGGTCTAGGTTCGGTGAACACGATTTTCAGAATATAGTCTCTCTTCGATTGCTGGGTTATGCATTGCGTGCTAGGCATCAAGCATGGTCCATATATAAGTTTTAGTACACTGAATACAATCATCGAGATCTACCACTTTACAGAGCAATACTTTTTGTGGTAAATCTGCCAGTGCCGCTGAGAGCCTGAATATGGTATGGTGATCTTTTTCTTGGAATAAATTTTTCAATTATGTTAAATTTGATTCCAGAATTGTGTGGTCTGTCTTCATTTGTTTAGTTTATGTTTATCGGGCAAGCTTTAAAATATTCAGTAAATTATATTTTTCGGTACGCTGAATACGATAATTTGGTTATCTAGAATCCGCCACGAATAGTTCATGCCCTTTATAGGGGTTATAAATGGTTTTAGGGTCGATGAACACGATTTCCTGGATATAGTCTGTCTTCGGTTGTTTGGTTATGCATTGCCGTGCTAAGCATCAAGCATGGTCCATGTTTATGTTTTAGTGCACTCACTGAATACAATCATCGATATCTACAACTTTTCAGAGGAATACTTTTTTGTGGGACCTCTCCTAGGGCCGCTGCGAGCCTGAATATGGTACCGTGATCTTTTTCTTGAAATAAATTTTTCAATTTTGTCAAACTTGATTCCACAATTGTGTAGTCTGGCTTCATTTGTTTAGGTTATCTATAGCGATCAAGCCATTAAGTATGGTGTAAATTATATTTTGCCGTACGCTGAATACGATAATTTAGTTATCTACAATCCCCCACGAATAGTTCATGCCTTTTACAGGGGTTTTAAATGGGTTTAGGGTCGATGAACAGGATTTCCAGAATATAGTCTGTCTTCGGTTGTATGATTACGGACTGCGTGCTAAGCATCAAGCATGTCGCATATACAATCATCGATATCTACAACTTTTCGGAACAAGACTTTTTGTGGGACCTCTCCCAGGACCGCTGCGAACCTGAATCTGATGGTACGGTGATCTTTTACTTGAAATCAATTTTGCAAATTTCGCCATGTTATTAATTATTAATGTGTTTTGGAATTCAAGCGAATGTTTGTGAATTGAAGCGAGTATTTTACGTTATAAATATGCCAAACACGGCTGTGTTATCTAGGGTCTGAGACTGGACCATATTATACCGTTTAAATGTGTTTCAGGGGTTTTATGCTCGACGAACTTGATTTACAGAATTGTGTAACCGGTCTTCATTTGTTAGGTTATGTATCCGTGCAGGCCATCAAGCATGGCGTATATTGTGTTTTTCGGCAAGCTTATTACGTCAATTTTGTTATCTAACCCGCCACAAATAGTTCATGGCTTATCCTAAGGGTTTAACTGTGTTTAGGGTCAATGAAAACGATTTCCAGAATATAGTCTTTTTCGGTTGTTGGATTATGCATTGCATACTAGGCATCAAGAATTGCCCATATATAAGTTTTAGTACACTGAATACAGTCATCGAGATCTACAATTTTTCAGAAGAAACTAGTCAGCGGCTCTGAACCCCTAAAAGTTGGCTACAAAATACGTATCTGATGATCGTAGGATGTTATACTGTCTTTTCCAAAGTTCACTCCATCAAACACACTACGTTTATCCGGGTTTTACTATTTATATGAAAATCATCTTAAATCACCGTAGATGATAGCAAGCAACTTTCCCCATAAGCGTGTGCAAAAGTATGTCAAACATAAAGCTAAAGTACTCTCTCTAATGGTAAAGTACAGGAAAATCGTGTTTATTAAGACTTTTTGCTGTTTTCGTGAATTATAACACTATTTGCTTATTTTTGCTTCCTTTTGTTTCTAGAAATATTTAGTTTTAATGGCGTGACTTGAGTTCCTACGTTTCTCTTATTTCGCTTTGATGATTATTATTCAGTGATCATTAGTATACATACGAATTAAGTCGGCAGCTTGGCGCACGTCACATTGAATGTTAAATATAATTGATTTTGAGCTTAGTTGAAGTTTGGTGGAAGTCTGGGTTTAGTTGGCAGAGCCTTAACTAAAATTGATTGTACTTAATCTAGGTGCAGTGTTATGTAAACACAGCACTGATTTCGAACGCTAGTGCGTTTGCTTGGTGTTTACGAAAATTTAATAATAGAGAGATATACTAATGGCTGTTCAAGTCATAAGACTATATCAGGTATTAAAACAAGTATATATTAGTCTAAGTAATTGTCGCTCAAACTTTTTTAGGTAAAGTAATAATTTATCTTAATCATTATTTTAGCAAAGCTCTAACATCGATACCCGGCCTCTGAGTACTGAGTACCTTGAATAATTAGTGAATTGTGGGAGGATTCCTGAAAGTAAAGAGTTTCCGTGGTGAGTGAGGGCAAGGCGCCGGATATAAACCGATTATATTTTTCGTAGCTGTGTGAATGCCTCAATTGTTGAGAGTATGTTTGCTGGCAGTGCTCTGACTATACGGGTGCCGAGCTAGTCATCTGGCGTGGGATTGGCTTCATGTTCTTTGGCACACCAAGCGTAAAGTTAGAGCACGTACAAATTCCATGTGCCGCCGGATTTGGAATAAAATCATAGGTTATCTATTGTAATACCATAACAAGGGTTTATTCCTTGTCGGGTGCTCTTCTAAAACTCAAAAGAAAACTAATAATTATATACTTAGTATAACGTTAAACTCAAAAGCTAATAGTATTCTTGTTGGGCTCAACTAAATCGGAATGCAGTAAACTCATATTGAGTGAAATAATAGGATACAGTTGTTTTATATGAACCGTGGATTAATTTGTTTCATCGTTTCAAATAAGTGATTTCTTTAGGGCTTTTGCTTGGTCTTATGTTGGACCTTCGATTTAGTGTCGTGAAGGAACCGGATAAGAACATTGTCGTTAGATCTGAATAGCAAGGCGTGCCAAACCTAAGTAGCGTCCCCAGTAGTCTATTACTGGCAACATATACGGACCCATAGCTGTCGATGGCGAGACCCGGTCCGATAAGTACTAATAGCCGTGATAATAGCATTACGGCCGTGTACCCCATTAACAGCATGAAATAACATTCTTTTTCAAGCAACAAAATTAATGTTGATTTTCAGCGTAGTTTGGAATTCGCCAACCGAAGCACTTAGTATATATATGAAAGTATTTATTTATCATCTTGCACAATAACTGAGTTGAAATAAACTGCGGCTCGTTCGGTTATTGAGCGATCCGACTTTCAACAATCTAATTCAAATTGATCAAATGAATATCCAATCTCAGTTATCAATTTTTAGCAGTTTTGTTACCGATTTACGTGTTGTCACTGGCATTTGTAGATGTAAATTATGCGGGAACTGCTACAAGATGTGCCCACGAAGATAGAATAAAAATTCGTTTTGATTTGGGTGCCAAACCCATTGGGGTTTGACTTTTCCCGATTTAAAACGAGTCGATTTAAACCGGCTTTACTCAGGGAAATGTGGTTTAAGTTGGCCGATCCTGAACCACTTCGGATTAATTAGGCGCCAAAATATCTTTTCAAATCATACTACTGGTGTGTATTCAAGACGTTCTTTGTTCCTAAACTTTCGTTGAGAAAATAAATTAAAACCGTATAATACGGTATTACGAATTTAAGCTTTTTCAAGAGCCGAGTCAAATGCAAAGTAGAAACTTTGTTCGGCAGCTCACCACAAGCCCTACTTTTAGCGCCAAATTAAATTGGGCCAAACTCATTCGCGATGCATCGAGCAGGCCGACTTAAATAGCCTCTTTTTAAATCGGTAAAATATCAAAGCGACTTTTAATTTTAACCATCTTCATGAGCTCATCCTGCAGTAGTTCCTGCATTGCAAACATAAAACATTAATATCCTTAACTATTATATATATATTTGGTGACATTGGCAATAAAAATCTCCTGCATTAGACTAAATTTATGTAACCGATTTCAAATTAATTACGTTGATTAAAGAGTTGTTACCTATTATAATAAAAACTTTTTTCTTGCAGTAATTCATTAGTTCTTTACTTTTTCATGCCAGTATTTCAACAGACACCCAACGTAGATTATTGCTTCAACGAACGAGATCACTGACGCGCCCATTGTAAGTCCAAAGATGCCGCCGAAGCTTGACAAGACCGAGACAATCTGTAAATTTATGACATGTCTGAATGGCAACGACTTTGTAAATTTCACTGACGTACCACGCTTAGTACTTGAAATCTTTACCTGGTCTGAACATAATATCATTGGAAACCGTTAGAAATCTCCAACAACTACCTACACGACCAAGATGTTTTTCACAAAAACTCCCAAAGACTCACGTTAGGAACGTCCCAGTTGTCGAAAAGTGTCACCAGTCCTACTTCTGGTGTGCAAACATAGCTCTTTTTGCGCCCCATTCGGTAACTGGGATTTAGGGAGGCCCTCAGGTTTATATTTTTATTTAACATTGTGTTATGTTTGTGCGTATGTGTGGATCTGAAAATCAATGAGATCAATATTTTTCATTATTTCAATTTATGGATATTGTAAATCTGATATGTGAACAATATAAAATCAGCAGGGATTCCGGATCATAATCATTAGATGCTGACCTTTTCCCATTTATCTTACCGTACTTTAAGATTATATAAGCCTAATCTAGGAATACCATTAACAGCATGCACAAAATGCCAACCCTGGTTGGAACCAAGATATTTCTTGGTATAACCTAGATTCATTGCACGGGGAGTCCACCTATATACCTATTAATCTTTGTTTCGAAGCGAATATTATTGCATCAGAATGGCTCAAGACAGGTTCATCAATTTAGTGGTAGGTTGCTCCTACGAGGGTGGATAGCTGGGGTCAGGGCGGTTGGTCGTGTGTCATGTCCTCGTCGTACAACCCTGGCAACAATGCGTTAGCATTGGCAGAGAACCCACGAAACAAATGAAAATGCAAGTTTTTACAGTTTAAAACATGGTACTAGAAGAGCCCTAGAAAGACCATTTGCGATGCAATGTTGGACAACCAAATATGCATTTGGCACGGCAAAAAATGACAATTGGAAGCAACCGGGTCACTGGGCAGCTAAGCACCTGGGTCACCGGTTCAGCTGGCGATCCGGGTCATCGGATGAGCTAGCCACCCTGGTCAGCTAGCCACCCGGGTCAGCGGGTCAGCTAGCCACCCGGGTCAGCGGGTCAGCTAGCCACCCGGGTCAGCGGGTCAGCTAGCCACCCGGGGGTCAGCGGGTCAGCTAGCCACCCGGGGGTCAGCGGGTCCGCTAGCCACCCGGGGGTCAGCGGGTCCGCTAGCCACCCGGGGGTCAGCGGGTCCGCTAGCCACCCGGGGGTCAGCGGGTCCGCTAGCCACCCGGGGGTCAGCGGGTCCGCTAGCCACCCGGGGGTCAGCGGGTCCGCTAGCCACCCGGGGGTCAGCGGGTCAGCTAGCCACCCGGGTCAGCGGGTCAGCTAGCCACCCGGGTCAGCGGGTCAGCTAGCCACCCGGGGGTCAGCGGGTCAGCTAGCCACCCGGGGGTCAGCGGGTCCGCTAGCCACCCGGGGGTCAGCGGGTCCGCTAGCCACCCGGGGGTCAGCGGGTCCGCTAGCCACCCGGGGGTCAGCGGGTCCGCTAGCCACCCGGGGGTCAGCGGGTCCGCTAGCCACCCGGGGGTCAGCGGGTCCGCTAGCCACCCGGGGGTCAGCGGGTCCGCTAGCCACCCGGGGGTCAGCGGGTCCGCTAGCCACCCGGGGGTCAGCGGGTCCGCTAGCCACCCGGGGGTCAGCGGGTCCGCTAGCCACCCGGGGGTCAGCGGGTCCGCTAGCCACCCGGGGGTCAGCGGGTCCGCTAGCCACCCGGGGGTCAGCGGGTCCGCTAGCCACCCGGGGGTCAGCGGGTCCGCTAGCCACCCGGGGGTCAGCGGGTCCGCTAGCCACCCGGGGGTCAGCGGGTCCGCTAGCCACCCGGGGGTCAGCGGGTCCGCTAGCCACCCGGGGGTCAGCGGGTCCGCTAGCCACCCGGGGGTCAGCGGGTCCGCTAGCCACCCGGGGGTCAGCGGGTCCGCTAGCCACCCGGGGGTCAGCGGGTCCGCTAGCCACCCGGGGGTCAGCGGGTCCGCTAGCCACCCGGGGGTCAGCGGGTCCGCTAGCCACCCGGGGGTCAGCGGGTCCGCTAGCCACTCGGGGGTCAGCGGGTCCGCTAGCCACCCGGGGGTCAGCGGGTCCGCTAGCCACCCGGGGGTCAGCGGGACCGCTAGCCACCCGGGGGTCAGCGGGTCCGCTAGCCACCCGGGGGTCAGCGGGTCCGCTAGCCACCCGGGGGTCAGCGGGTCCGCTAGCCACCCGGGGGTCAGCGGGTCCGCTAGCCACCCGGGGGTCAGCGGGTCCGCTAGCCACCCGGGGGTCAGCGGGTCCGCTAGCCACCCGGGGGTCAGCGGGTCCGCTAGCCACCCGGGGGTCAGCGGGTCCGCTAGCCACCCGGGGGTCAGCGGGTCCGCTAGCCACCCGGGGGTCAGCGGGTCCGCTAGCCACCCGGGGGTCAGCGGGTCCGCTAGCCACCCGGGGGTCAGCGGGTCCGCTAGCCACCCGGGGGTCAGCGGGTCCGCTAGCCACCCGGGGGTCAGCGGGTCCGCTAGCCACCCGGGTCCGCTAGCCACCCGGGTCCGCTAGCCACCCGGGTCCGCTCGCCACCCGGGTCCGCTAGCCACCCGGGTCCGCTAGCCACCCGGTTCAGCGGGTCCGCTAGCCACCCGGTTCAGCGGGTCCGCTAGCCACCCGGTTCAGCGGGTCCGCTAGCCACCCGGTTCAGCGGGTCCGCTAGCCACCCGGTTCAGCGGGTCCGCTAGCCACCCGGTTCAGCGGGTCCGCTAGCCACCCGGGTCCGCTAGCCACCCGGGTCAGCTAGCCACCCGGGTCCGCTAGCCACCCGGGTCAGCTAGCCACCCGGGTCCGCTAGCCACCCGGGTCAGCTAGCCACCCGGGTCAGCTAGCCACCCGGGTCAGCGGGTCAGCTAGCCACCCGGGTCAGCGGGTCAGCTAGCCACCCGGGTCAGCGGGTCAGCTAGCCACCCGGTTCAGCGGGTCCGCTAGCCACCCGGTTCAGCGGATCCGCTAGCCACCCGGGTCCGCTAGCCACCCGGGTCAGCGGGTCAGCTAGCCACCCGGGTCAGCTAGCCACCCGGGTCAGCTTGCCACCCGGGTCAGCTAGCCACCCGGGTGACCGGGTCAGCTAGCCACCCGGGTGACCGGGTCAGCTAGCCACCCGGGTGACCGGGTCAGCTAGCCACCCGGGTGACCGGGTCAGCTAGCCACCCGGGTGACCGGGTCAGCTAGCCACCCGGGTGACCGGGTCAGCTAGCCACCCGGGTGACCGGGTCAGCTAGCCACCCGGGTCAGCTAGCCACCCTGATTACCGGGTCAGCTAGCAACCCGAATGATCGGATCAGCTAGCCAGCTGGGAGACCGGGTCAGCTATCCACCCGGGTCGCCAGGTCAGCTAGCCACCCGGGTCAGCGGGTCAGCTAGCCACCCGGGTCAGCGGGTCAGCTAGCCACCCGGGTCAGCGGGTCAGCTAGCCACCCGGGTCAGCGGGTCAGCTAGCCACCCGGGTCAGCGGGTCAGCTAGCCACCCGGGTCAGCGGGTCAGCTAGCCCCAGGTCGCTAGGTCAGCTAGCCACCCAGGTAATAAGGTCAGCTAGCCACCCATGTAACAAGGTCAGCTAGCCACCCATGTCACAAGGTCAGTTAGCCACCCATTTCACTAGGTCAGCTAGCCATTCGGGTCGCCGGGTACATGTAGGTGACCTCGTTCCATCTCTATTGGCCATATCTGACCCCCTCCCTAGCCTGGAAGCGCCGTAGGTGCCGAACTATTAAGTAGTTCATCTCGCACCTCCTACCGACAATTCTTATCCCCTGAAGACCCGGCTACCCCTTCCCGGGACCTCGATGAGCATGTATGGCTTTTGGCAGACCATTGTACTCGTATTAGTTTATAACCATGTTTGTTGTTTTGGAAAAGGGATGGTCGGTCGGTTTGGTTCTAGTGAGCGACAAAGTGGCTTAGTATACACTTGTACCGACATTGTGTACTGCAGAGCCGGCTCTAGAATGGTAGTAACCCCCTCCAAACTACGATGTGAGTGCCCCCTAAACGATGGTATGACTGTACTCCGCCAAACTATAGTGTGATTACCTCCTAATTCCGCTCGCCTCCATGCATAGTATTTCATTTTCTGAAAATAAGTTTCCGGAAACAATCTAAACCTGAACAAAGTAATTGAAAAAATTCAGGCTATGTGAGGAGGTAGCGTTCTTACCCTCTGGAAGTATAAAACGGTTGTAAATTTTAAAAAACATGACTCGTAGCTGGTTGTATTCGACGTGATTTAAATTTTTATGCGTCGGAAAGATTTCTATTCTGAGAGACCCCTTGACATGTGAGTCCTCCCTAATTGAGGGGTATCGTGGCCTCATGTATTAGGTATTAGTGATGAGAAAGAGCCATTTCTTAAGCTCTAACTCGGCTCGGCTCCGCTTGAGCCATATTCCGCTCAGATCGACACTCCATATAAACAGTATCACCTATGCGCGTTTCTTCATGAATCGTGTCCTGGTCTACTGATCTGCTGATGGCAAGCTAGTATCATCTTTCCGGCTCCAAGTAACAGAAATTTACGATTATCAAACTTTACAGAGAACAGAATATACAACCCGGGAAAATATTGATAGTTGAATATTGAGGAAACTATGTGACGTCAAATTGCGGAGCTATTTGTTAAATTGTCGTTAATATGAAATGATCGAAGTTTTATCATCGTTTTGTCACTCTAATTTAACACTGAATCACGAGTGTATCTCGTGCTTGTAAAAGGAATGATACAGGGTAACAATGCTACGATGAAACATGTAAGATACATACGTTTGTTTATGTAAAATTGTGGAACAAGGTTTTAACATTTATGATAATGTTCACTACGTGTTCCGAAACACATTTTAGTGTAAATGGTGCTGTAATACAGGATTTTTTCATAATGTTAGTGTTTATAAACTGTGCAACTCACAAAAACATATGCTGACTGCAAAAATTATTGTTGTCATTGAGGGTCTAGTTCTATATATACAGTAGTAGCTTTATCAATACATAAATGGCAGTGGTTCGCCTTTACTTTGAGTTACATGTGCTTAAAATATTTTAACCTGACAATTTTAATATTAAACTTAGCCTATACAGAGCTATTGTTTATTTTAGAGGGAAAAATTGTCGATTCGATTTTTTCGAAACGAGACCAAAAACAAAAACGTCACCCAAAAGCCAAGACGGATTACCCAGCTGCACCCTCGGCTTCCTACTGAACGGTGTTCATACGATCCCGGCTTCCTCGACTATTAATGGAGAGGCGACGATACACCTGTAAGTAATTGATTAGCTTAATAGACCGCAGGCCGATGGATCGATATTATATCGTTGGCTAGTTCATTGTTTAACTTCCTACGTTTTGTCATTTCTCAAATTTTCGCAGCTGTATCTTGTTATCAGTCTACCGCACTGTTCGGCCGTGTTCAATGTAGGCTCCCATTTCTTGCGTCTTGCCTCGGGCTTGAATGGGAATAGCCAACTTCAATGACCTTTACCTCAAAGCAACAGTTTTGTGCAAAGCTCAAAACGTGCAAAATTTGCAGTTGTTTTGGTTTACTTACAAATTTTCAGGTTGTTTTGTACAACGATCTCTTATCTTATCAGTGCTTATCAACACTGGTAAATTTGAGGAGGTCGGGTAATGTATATTTGAGCCATTCTGGTCTTTTTATCACTTTGATTTCAGGTCAACAGAACTCGTTCACAAACGACGGCCAGACGCTGAATATCAATCTTCCACTGCTCATGGCAATTTTTGTATGGTACCTTCGCTCGTCCGATCTTACCAGAATCTTATTTATTGTTAGCTAATGCGGTCAGGAATTTTTTTGCAACATTAGGGAAAAGTACTGAATTATGAACGGTACAACGTCTGCTTATCAATTTTTATTTCCTCGATAGCGTTGCCGCCAATGGACATTTATCTTTTACCACTCAATTTGGATGCGTCAGTAGCAACATTTTATTTTATGTGAATCAATCTTATAGCACAACTTTTACTGATAGGTTTATGGGTGAGTGTGCCTGGATTATAAGGGCTAGTAAATTTTATCTTAAATTTGTCAAATAAAATAAATCTTTTATTGTCACTGGTAGTATTTACAGGACAAGCGATCTCGGTATCAACGACAACGCACGTACCAGGTGGTTCATTTTCGGGCTCATTTCTGTACGGCATCCCGGAAGAGGGGTGCTTATCTAGCGCGATGGCTGTACGTCGAAGGTATCACATGCGGCTTGGCAATTGCCATAGGCATAATTTTAACGGAAAGTTTTCGAGTAGGAATGTTAATAATTTTGAGAAATACCTAATATATTGCTTACTAGAAGCTTCTTATCCGTTATTGAAGCTTTCAGTTTGTTCATCCATTGGTTACATTTTACAGGCTGCCGTGAAGGCGAGGAGGTCTTAATTAGTCAATGTGAATTTTCTTTAGAGAACTGCATCAAATTTTTGACCTAACAATTGCTAAGTCGTGAGTCCACTTTAGGTGTGTACACTAAGGTTGTTCTTTTATCAAAATCACGAATTGACTCACGCAGAAATTCGCGTTCACATTTTTGAATTTGGTATTCGAATTTTTGTGAACTCGAACATGGACTTTACGATGTACGAATGCAATTTGCGTTCACGCACATTTGTCCATTTCGACGTTTTTCAGCGTTCATGAAACGATATTGTAAATCAAACAGCAATGTTAGCGGTCCACTTGTGTATTATAGCATACGAGAAAAACGCAATTCGCAGTAGCTCTTTAACTTGTACGCGGTCAGCAAAATTCGATGCCAAATCGCAAAATAGTGACCACAAATAGCGCCTACGTGCAGATACATCGAAAATCGTGTACGCGTACATAAGGGAAAATCGTGATTTGTTCGCGTTCATCGGTTTTAAGACAGTGAACTGACTTGACAAAGAAGAACCCAGGTGTACGCAGCTAAAGTGAACTCACGCAAAATGCTATGGTGTAAGCTGAATAGTCGAAAGCTATTTTTAACTATTGATTTGGTGCAGAATTGTCACAAGCTTTCTTTATTAGGGTAGAACTTTTATTCGGATGGAAGGGTTAGCATTGTTTTCTTAGCACTGATTTTGTTCAATCTGAAAGTAGTCATTCGATTCTACTTTAACGGGCTCGTCTTTTTTCTACATCATGGTACACAGTGTACTTCGGATGTATAGCAGACCTGTATTTGATAACTATTTGCGTTCACACATTTTGAGCATTGCCTGATAACTTTTATGATTCCGCATAAGACAATTATTGACAATGGTAAAAGTGCCGTTTGCTAAAAATGACTTGTAATGATCTGACCTAACCGACCAAGACAAGAATTTTGGCTCATGCATTCATTGCTATACAATCTTTTTTGCTCATTCTGCGACCTCCACAAATTATTTCGTACGCACCAAAATCTGTTACCATAGTATATAACAGCACTTACTAGAAGTGTGCTACTACGGGAGTTTACACAATAATTTGACGTATTTGAGCTTTCATGAACACAAATGCATCAATATATTCAACATTTTGTCGTTACATAATAGTTTGTGTATAACAAATTGTGAATAAACATTTAAAGTTTTTTTATTTTTAGTTTCCCGGATCTGTCATACCTGAATAGTAAATTAAATTGTCGTGCAGCCAACCTTCAAAACACCCGACCAGCGCAAAAGTTTCAGCTTACACAAGCCATTATAGAGTATTCAAATTTGTTATTTGTGCTGGTTGTTCCAATGTTTTAAAACTTTTGACAAATCGTTGTATTTTGTAGATATCTAGTGGGCCATGCCACCTTTAGTGGCCAGACATAACTGTTATTTTCAGATTGGTATACATTAACATAAATGTTGTGCACAACTTCGTTAGTGTTTTGTTCCATATTTGCACAGATCCATCCCAAACTTCTAGACCTTAAACTTTTGTAGTTAGCTGCTAATTGTTTCGCATGCTCATTTTAATTAATGTATTCTTGCTATGAAACATTTTAATGTTGTATTAAATACGTGGTACTCTACTTATTGCTACAAGTAAAACACGTACCAGTCACCGATTGCTTTAGCTTTTATAATTAATTGAAATTTGTTACTGTACTAATTAGGAGAAGTCTTGTGTCCAAATTAAAATACTTGGCGTTCAAAATGGGAATTTGGATTTGATGTGAATCATGTGTTAAAAATAATTTTACCACTTATGCAGCGTTTACAGAAAATGCGTGCACTCACTGCACATTGTAACATGTATTGTCATGTCTATACCTACAGAATTTGTGGCAATCATAATGCTTATTGCTACAAAATCTACAGCACGACATTCTTTATTGCACTAAATTTATATCAATGGTTATGCAGGATTCACAGAATAATGAGTGCAAAAAGTGGGCAGTTTTGTCTTTAACAGCCGTTCGCAAGAAACTAAAATCTCTAATGGACGGTTATATGATATTTTAGTTTCTTGTGAACGGCTGATAGAAATTTTTGTCTGTAATGACTGTTTGTTAGATATTTAAATCTCTAACAGATAAGTGCAAGAGACTTTAGTTTTTTATAGATAGCCAATATAAACAGAAATCTCTAACAGCAAGCTGTTAGAGACAAAAATTTCTTGCAGCTAGTCATAACAGATTATTGTCTCTAATGGCTAGCTGTAAGAAACTTTTGTCTCTTACAGCCAGTTATAAAATACAAAAGTCTCTAATATCTATTCATTAGAATTTCCAATATTTAACGGTTGGCTGTAAGAGATTTTTGTATGTTACAGCTGGCTGTAAAGAGACAAAAGTTTCTAACAGCTAGCCATTAGAAACAAAAACCTGTTACAGCAAGCTCATTATTGTTATTCGTGCCCCCTCCAGATAGATATTGGCCCCTCTCCAGTTAGGTATTGACCAGTGCCTCCTCAAGTTTGATACTGGTGCCCTTCCAGTTTGATGTTGCTGCCGCTTCCATTTTGATAATGGTGCCCGCTCCAGTTTGATAAAGGTACGCCCTCCAGTGTGATATTGATCCCCCTCCAGTTTGATATTGGTACTCCCTCCAGTTTGATATTGGTACCACGCTTCAGTTTGATATTGGTGCCCCCTCCAGTTTGAAATTGGTGCCCCCTTCAGTTTGATATTCTTGCCCCTCCAGTTAAAAATTGATGTCCCCTCCAGTTTGAAATTGGTGTCCTCTGGTTGATATTGTTGTTCCTCCGGTTTAATATTGATGCCTCCCTCCAAACCTGCATTATTCAATGGCATTACCTACAATAAACCAACAGTAACAGGTTACTGTGGAATAAATTATCCTCACAACAATCGCAAAATCTATTTCAGCCTTCGCAAAGAGATGTATTGCTGTTCTGGATCAGTTTTATATAGCCCCATTTCATAGATGATTCTGCAAATCATTGTGCCACGAATGCAAAATTATAATTTATAATTATTCCAGGCAAGTATAAACTGTCATCCGGCCGGCAAGAGGGTGCAGAGGTACGTAATGGGTACAGCAGATAGATACAATGTTCTAAGTTTTAAAAGTTCACAATTTACCACGATTTTTTCCATTCCCGCTAATCTTTCCCAGTTTTTGCAAAATCCTAAATTTTTCTCGTTTTGCCAACTTTCGCAAAACTTTTCGGCACCTTAGTCGCCAGCGGGGAGTCGGTTGGCCCCTTTAACATGGTGGAGTCGGGACACCTGTCAGGGGTCCGATGCCTCAGCGGAGTAATGCGTTCACATGGGTTCGCGTGCACGAACAGCACAGTTTAGCTTATTACACACACATCTATCAAATCCGTTATTGCAGCTGGATTATCTGATTATATTTTATGTTTCAACAGTAGCACGGCAGAGAAATATTGTTGCTGCCTTAACTTTTTTGCCATTGTGATGACCACAGAAAGATTGCGTTTATGAATACCAATAGCATGCTTCTGAAGCACCCCCAGTTCTAAATAGCGTGTTGTCTCTGCTGGTATACAATGTATATACACTTTTGAATATTCTTCAAACAAGAGCAGTTTTTTGCTCAGTTAGGTTATATACGCAATCTTTAAGAAAGTTTTTTATTTGTAATTCTATTCCACGACATACGCATTAAATTATATTATATTGATGTGATGGTAATTTATTCCCTTTATAGTGTAAAATTCTGTTTTCACAAATTCGAAATTCACTATAATATATACATGTAATGTTCAACTGGATATTTTGAAGATAATGACAATTGTTATCAAACATCGATAATTTACGTGTTTTGTTACCACTGTGCAATATAAATGAGTAGTGCATCTGATTGGAATAAAACCAGCGTCTTCAAATTGCTGATATAGGCGAGTGTGCAAAGGCAATTGACTGTATTTACACAAAAATGCTGCTATCAAATATAATAGATGTCTTAACTGCAGTTATATTTCATTTAAAATTTTCCAGTGTGTAACCATTAATAGGAAATGATGTAGCACAACAGTTAGGATATATTTCTTGCGCCATATTTCATTCTACAA